>PVHP010004673.1:0-70254 GCA_004024765.1 Zapus hudsonius | reverse complement strand
ATTCCAAGTCACATATATGTGAGATGCTGTTGAGTTTCAGAACCTAGGAGAATTTGTTTAGATGTTAGAGAAAAAAGACAAATGATATACTTTCTGTTCAAACTCTTGGTACTTACCATGTTTGTATACCTTGGTTTATGTGAAGATTCACAAGTAAATTTTAAAAGTTGCTATTAAAAATGTACTGACTTATACCTTCTGAATTTAACATGTGCATTTGCTTCTTAGTAGGAAATGTGTTAGTTTTATCAGTTTGGAAAGAAAAGTATGAAGGTACTGGGGATATATGAATAGATTTTTTCCCAAATTTCATTAGACTATGGCACTTGTATCCTCAGAGTTCTTTATATTTGTTAAAAGTTGAAGGTGAGATCTACTTTGACATACATTTACAATATACTTAATATATATTTATGATACATGGGTATATAGATACAGATATATAGAGCATGGAACCAATTTCCATTTATTATAATTATCCTGAGTGTGAGTAGCTGTTAAGGACATAGGGGCTAGAAATGTGTTTACCATGAAAACTCTAGTATTTCTTATTGATAGCATGACATCGGGCAAACTATGTTGATTCTCAGTGCCTCTTTTTCTTCTATGGTGAAGGAATAATAATACTCATGCTTAAATAACAATGATGTTGAAAGATTACACCTATTAATGCACAGTACAAAGAATAAATCATCATATATAATACAAATATTTCAATAGGAGAAACAAAATGCATTTTTTATTCAAGAAAATAAAAGTAAACCAAGCAAAAAATTAAATCCACCAATAAAATATGATTCATGAGCAGCTGGATAAGTTCAGTAATTTATAACAATCGGAAGTCAATTTACATTATGATCACACTACTCAGAGTATTCATCTTTTCCAGAAAATATGGAATTAAAGGCATAACATACAGTTAAAATTAATAATTCCAAAAAGACTAACTGAATTTGTTTTTGCCCATTCCCACATTGCTGTCCTCTGTATGGTGAAGTTTGTCTCAAGTACTGGTGAAAGTCTCTAGAAAGAGTATAAAATAGAGAAAGATTTGATAAAAGAACCTAATCTTCCCAGATTAAAAATGCATAACTAATATGATTACCTTAATTTTTTAACTTTACTAATTAATCACTTTATTAAATTATTGCACAGTGTTTTTTAAACCATGTGGCCTGTGATAGGAATAGTTATTTTTCAGGTTCTCATGTTATTTACTCTATTATTTAGATTCCCAAAATTGAGCACATAAACTTTATCAATTTCAAAGAACAATTCCATTTTACACAGACAATATCAAATATAATATATCAAAATATATTTCAAAAAAAGCAATGAATAAGTACTTGGATCTTTGACATCTTAGTTAATAAAAAGAGCAAACTAAAGAACATTTTTAAATTATCTTTTTTTTAGAAATCAGACATGAAAAATACTTGTGAAAAAAATTTTAAATGCAATATACATGAGGACATTTGTGAGTTACCACACAATAAAAATATTGTGCAATGAAATAAAAATTTTGATTTTGATAAATGCTTAAAAACCAAACATAGTCAAATAAGATCATGTTTTTTTCCTGTCTATGACAAAAATAGCAATGTTCATTTAAATAAGATACTTTCCCCAAACTATGGAAGTGATCCCAAAATATTTCTTTGTGGAGTACATTGGTTCATTAATTTATTATGTTTTGTGACTATGAAATAGTTTCATTTAGCCTCTTTCTGGGACATGAGATCTGGCTCAGAATAAACTCTTTTCATAGGAATGAACATGGCCCCAAAACATGGATACAGTTATCTGAATGTTAATCGGTCAGGAAATAGGGTACATGAGCCTATTTTATAGTCATAAAACAAAATATGATAAAAAATGATAAAATGCTATATGTTTTCATCCATTCATATCATGTCACATTAGTATTTTATCTAAATTCTTCCCAATTCTACAAAATAAGAATATTTAACTGGTAAAAGAAGGCAATGCTCAAAAATAGAAATGTCACTGAAAATGGGACCAAGGTAAGAAAAATAAATGGGCCAGTTAAGCATTGGCAATCTGTTTTCATAAGATGAAACAGTAATAATAATAAAATAATAATAAATGGTTAAAACACTTGTCAAATAGTCATAATCTAATCCTCATTGTTTAAAATTGTAATGCAAAAGGCAATGCATATATTAGAGTTTAAAATTACAAAATTTTTTTGGTTTGGACTAATGGTACTGTACTCAATGTATTTGACCCTTACGTAACAAGAATTCCCACATTTTTCCAAATAAATTGTAAAGAAATCATAATAAATCTGGTCAATAAGTCTACTATATATTTTCAGCTAAGCTTTTAACTAGTATGTAAATTTCATGTATGTACTCCAAAAAATGACATTTTTAAATTTATTTACCCTGAAGAAAATGTATTATACTCATGAAATCTTCAGGGTAGCTTTTTCCTAAGTTAAAGAGAAAAGTATTTCAAATATAACACTAGTTACTTCTCAGTCCTTCCTATAAACACCTAGATAAACATTAGAGAGCCAGTCCAACCTAAAATAGGAACATATTATGTAATAAAGGGAATATGTTGGAAATTCTATTAAATTCAGAATATAATTAACTTAAATTTACAAAAATTTGAAAATTGTTTGGCCCAAGAAATTTTGTTAATCAAACCTTTCACTTGTGTTTTCTATTTCGAATCCAAATCAGATTAAACGGGACTGAAAATTGTTAACATATGCTATGACTAGATGGCTTATAAGAAACTGTTGATGGTATCAGCTTGGTTATGCAAACAGGTACTCACAACATTATATGTTTGCAATAACTTATCTTTTTATAGTCATGCTAATTAATTATTTTAAAATCTCTGAAGAAACATGACTATTTCAGTCAAAATAGATTCCCTAAATTCATTTCAAAACAAAGCTCTTTTAAATAATATTAAATTAATCTCTGAGTTTAATAGTGTAAACTCTTTATAAATTATTCATTTTAAAGAACTTGATCTTGTGAATAAACCAATATTTGGGATCAATGACAAAATAATGTTATACATAGAATTTCAGAGAAATCTGTTCTATGCCTATACATAAATATGCAAATAGACTTCCAATCAAGGAATTTACATCTTCATTCATCACCTGCGAAGGAATAAAATGTCGTAGTTATACGTCAAACTCTACAACTTAATTTCCAAAGACCTGCTTTGTAGTATGCGTCAATTTGGTAACAATTTCTGTTCTTACGTTATGCAAGCACTCTACTAATATGTTTCTACTTCTATTTCTTTTGTATTTTTTATTAGTGTATTACTTTTAATTTTGAGACAAGATCTCACTATATTTCCCAGGTATACTTTAAAGCTTCAATCCTCCTATTTCAGCCTTTTAAGAGGCTGCTATTACAAGCATGAGCCATTATACTCCATTGAATTTTTAAACATGTCTCAAACTGAACTTTGTTTCTATACATAAAATAGTCTTGAATTTCAAGCATAAATATATTTGAATAAGAATTTAATGAAGGGGAACTCAATTTATTTCAAACCTGAGACTCTGAAGATGTCACTTTGAAAGCAATATTTTGAGATTTGGTGCTGTGTCATGTGTTTGAATTCACAGTTCTCAGAAGGCTGAGACAGGAAGAACTCAAATTTGAGGGAGGACTGCCTGGGCTATGTAGGAAGAATCTACTTCACCCCCACACCAGAAAAAAAAGAGATACACCTTCATCATTTATTTAAGCTATTTTTATGTTATTTATCTACTTTAATATCAGATTTTCTTTAAATTGTTATATTTTTTCTTTCTTTTTTTTAAATATTTTATTTATTCATTTTCAAGCAGATATATATATATATATATATATATATATATATATATACACACAGAGAGAGAGAGAGAGAGAGTGAGAGAGAGAGAGAGTACACATCAGGGCCATCACCTTGTGGGTCTGGCTTATGTGGGACCTGGGGCATTGATCCCAGGGTCTTAGGCACTGGAGGCAAGTGCCTTAACCACTGAGCAATCTCTCCAACCCGGTTTTTTTTTCTATAATACATTGAGGAATCAAGACAAAATGTTTTTGCAAAATATTACATTCCATTTTGAGTTTGCTATATCAAATATTTTTCATGTTTTGTTAAATATACATAGCCCTAGAACATCCATTAGTAGTCCCATTTTGCCTTCTGTGGTAAAACCTAAAATATATATAATATTTTCCTGAAAGTGATAATTTAAATTCTTGTCTTTCAGACATATTCAAAAATATTCCATATCTACACAGCAAAAAAAAGTTTATAGCAGCATAAACTTCAACTTACTACCTTCCCCTCATCCTTTGCCTCTGCCTATAATGATATATTAAATTTACACTGATATGAGCAAGAGATCATTGGTTGTTAGGAGAATAAAATAAACACATTTTACATTCTAAGACAAATGCCAGGAATTTAAGGGACAAGGCTTATGAGTTCACCAGAAGAGCTGCTGATTGGTTACTGAATATTCCTGAGCTGTATAAATCCTAATGTGAGGTGAGGAGTTAAAGGATGGAGATGGAAAGGAAGCTAAAGGAATTTGTTCAGCCTATCAGAGCAATGGAGTGCAGTCACCCATGTGGGGACAAGCATGTTCCCTCTTTCATATGTCTCTTGAGATCAGCCTCTCCTGCCCAAAGGAGAGGGAAAGCCTATTCTCAATAGACAACGCAAAGTATGAGTGGTGTTCTAGTCAACTTTCTCACTGCTACAACAAAGAACCCAACAAAAATGGAGCTGGTGGTAGTTTTAATGGATGTCCCCCAATAGATTCAAGTGTAATTATTTTTTTTTTCCCAACTGGTGACACCTTCCTGGAGGAGGTGGCCCGGCCTATAGGCTCCAGCCCTCCATAAGGTATTTCTGAGGTTCATGTGAAATTCCATTTATACATACGCAAAGAAAAGTCTGAGCTCAAGCCTAGAGTTCCTGATGGTTGCTAGTTAGAGTGTGCTTGCTTTGGAGGTGCTGGATGGGTTTCTCTCTCTTTTTGGATCTGTGAAAGGAGGCCAGCCTTTTTTCCCTATTCTGGAACTTCCCCTGGATCTATTACTTTAATAAATATTTTCCTCCCAAAACTGTTCCTGGATTGGAGATTCATCTCAGTGGTGTGTAACTGACTATAACAGATTTGGTACCAGAAGTGGGGTGATATTGCTGCAATGAATCTGACCATGTGTATTTTGTTCCTCTGGAACTTGTGTGCTGAAAGAATGGACATCCAATTAAAGATGCATTCCAGAATGGTAAGCCCTATTTTATGGGCTATTCTGGTCATGATTTGGAAATGCTCAATGCAGAGACAATTACATTTTGAGGCTTGGATTGCAAACTTTGTAAGGGGAAGGAGAGAATACAGAAAAATTTAATAGAACTCTGTAACTAGATCAATGAGTGGATGTGTCCTACTACCCATGCCCAGAGAGTTTGACTGAGGTCGAATTTAAGTAATGGACTCTTGTGCTTAGCTATGGCTAAGAAACTGAAAATTTAAGATTTTAAGTTGGAAAAAAAACCTCAAAGCAAATTTAATTTACCAACACAGAGACTGGCTTTTGATTATGGCCCATCTACTTTACATTGAAACAATGGAGAGATACCTGAGGTGTTTCCAGTCAGGAAGGACTGAACAAAAGACTGTACAAACTATTTTTAAAAGAAAATCACAGAAAGGAAGGAACCTGATCTTCAAGGTTTATTTTATTCCTGAATTAACAAATGGCTGTTTCCTGCATACCTGGTATTGCTTTTGGAAGCATGAGAAATACATGCATGGAGTGGGTCATGAAGTGCACATGATTCCTGGAGCCACTGCTGAGATGCAGTATGTGGAAAAGGGCATAATTCCCTGATTGGCCAGTGAAGCCATTGGAAGGTGGTCCATGGTTTGCAATGGAGACCTTAAGATGTTATGGATATATCATTACTGTGCAAGGGCTACCGTCGAGCACTGTTGGCTACAGATGAACCTTTTCCCAGCTATTCAACAAAGCTGGAGTGACAAAATTAAAAAGTCCAGAGAGTGTCAGTCATTGGTTGTACTATGTGACTTGAACTGTAGATGTGAGATGTTAGCTGATGGTTGTTGAATTTGTATTGGTACAATCTTTCCTTGATATGCCTCATAAGAGTTGGAAATGTTTACTCTGTGCCATTGTATGTTAAAATTTTGTAACTTGTTTTGATTTTACAGAATTTTAAGTTAAAAGACATTCTTAAATCTCAGACAAGACTTGGGACTTTGAGCAGCCTTATAGTTGGTAAAGACTATCATATCATTAAAGTTGGACTGAACATAACATAGATGGTTATAAATCTATTGGGGCTCAGGGGTGGATTTTGGTAGTTTGAATGATGTTCCACAATAGATTCAAGAGTTATTGAGATTGGAAAGATTTAGTTTGCCCACATAGGAGGATACCCAGCTGATTGGTGACAGGAAGGAGGAAAATTGGGGATACCAAAACTTTTTTGCTCATATAATGTATCTAATTCTGGATAATAAAGATTTTAAAAACAGTTATTAGTTTTTTTTTTTTTCATCTGCCTGTCTGGAGGAGGTATCACTTTGGCCTGGCCTAAAAGGCTCCAGCCCTAAGGTATTTCTGAGTTAGATGTGAAATTCCAGGTACACATATGCAGAGAACAGTCTGAGCTCAAGCCTAGAGTTCTTGATGGTTGCTAGTTAGAGTGTGCTTGCTTTTAGGTGCTGGATGGTTTTCTCTCTCTTCTTGGATCTGTTAAAGGAGACCAGCCTCTTTCTCTATTCTGGAACTTCCCCTGGATCTGTTACTTTAATAAATATTTTCCTCCCAAAACTGTGTCTAGTTTGGAGATTTATCCCAGCAGCATATGGTTGACTATAATACCAAGGGAGAGGAAAAAACTATTCTCAATAGACAACATAAATTATGGATGGTGTTCTAGTCAACTTTCTCACTGGTGCCAAAAAAGAACCCAAGAAAATTGGAGTTGGTGGAGGAACATGTTTATTTTAGTTTATTGACTCAAAATGAAACTCCATCATGGAAGAGAAAATGATGGCATGAGCAGAGTGTGGATATAACCTCCACCATAGCACTTCAAACAGTGGCAGTAAATGTGCCAAAAACTGTCAAGGGGAAGTTGGCTATAACCCCCATAAACCTGTCCCCAACAACACAACTCCAACAAGGTTCCAATACCTCAACTACCATCAGCCGTGGATCACACATTCAGAACACATGTTTGTGGGGACACCTGGATCAAACCATCACAATCTGCTATTGGCCCACACAAACTAATAATCATGCATGATGTAAAATTCAATGCCATTCAGCTCAACTCTAAAAATGCTCACCTTATTTTCTCAATCCTGATGATACTCAAAAGTCTTTCAACTGAGTCATAATACCAAAAAAGCAAACCCATAATGGCACAGAATATTCAAGATGCAAAATATGGTATTAGGCATAACAAAGACAAATCAAACCAATACAAGATTTGAAACAAACAGGGAAATATCAAACTTCATAATTCCATGTCTGATAACAACCAGTAAATGGTCTCTAGAAATCCATTTCTGCCCCTCAAGCTGGCTAATCACAGTTCAGGAAAACTTCATCCAGTGCTGGCAGCTCTTCTTGCCAGCCATCCCATATCCCTGGCATTTCACAGTGCATCCACTGCAACCAATGGTTCATCCTCATGGATTAATTTGGCCTCAACAGATGAAATCCAACACTCCTGCTTCTCACTATCCATGGCCATTTCCAAAAAATAAAAATAAAACAAAAGTATTTCAAGTCCATTGACCTTTCCTGTATTTGTTATACTCCATAGTATCAGGTGGGCTCCCAACTTGTTAATCCAGGGGGAAATAAAGCTGACTTTGATAGAGCAGGAAAACTCCAACATGTAGGCCCCCTACTTCAAAAGAGCCTGCATTCTTTCTGCTTTCCTAATGCAGATCACCTAGTCAAATCTCAGGGGTTATAATCTCTCAAAAAATTCTAGCTGAATACGTTGCTGTTTTGGTCCAAAGTTTTCATTTCTTCCCAGTGTTGTGTGACTTCACTCTGTGGTATCTTCCGCAATTGTGTCTTACCTTTTGCCTGGGGTGGATATTCGAGAGCTTGGACATAAGCCTGCCTTGTTTTGGGAACCCTGTTAGAACCAGAATGGTAACCAGCTCCTAGATGGTAGCATATGTAGTGCTGGAAGGTGTTACATGAGCTGCCAAGGGAAATTGGTCAATGATATTTGGAGAAAGCAGTGGCCATACAATATTGACGGATGTTGCAAGAATTCTGAGGACACTGCTATATGGAAGAGACCAGCAAGACAAGGAGTGTTCATCTATGCAATAGTGCTGCTAAACCTAACTGGGTAATCAATAGCTTACTGACTGGCTAAGAGATCCATTCAGTGGCAAGGAACCCTTAACTAGAACTGGCATCCATGGTAAAATCTTATGGGGATCAAGAACCCAGGCTCTAAGGAGAAACTCCCACTACCAGAGATCTACAGAAATGCTACACCCATTAGAATGTCAACAAATTGTTTTTTCTCATTAACCTATACTGATCTCACTTTCCAATGGATATGCTGTTTGTATTTTGTAGAAGGCAGCATGAAAACCGTGGACAACCCAATTACACTAACAAGACATGAAATCATGGCTGACATCAAGGCAGGAGATGAACCACCCCTAACCAATCATCTAGGGCCCCAAAGAAACCTATGAGAAAATGGTGAAATAAACAAAACACCTACCTCTACAGCAAGTCTGATAACCCTATGAAAGGACAATGAAGACAAACACACCAAGGATACCCAATACAATCCAAAGCAGAAGTCCAGAGACTTTTAAGATCTCAACAATAAGGCAGACTTAAAACTCATCGACCATGACTCAGGGAACTAAGTAGAAGAGGGGGCAGAAAGAATGTAGGAGCCATGATTGGGGATAATATCCAGAGTCATTGCCTCCCTCAACAACAACATAAAAAGAAAAAAAAATATACCTCTTGTACAATTCAAAACCTCCTACCCATGAACTAATCCAGGCAGCCCACTGAGAAGGGCCCCTGTGGGACTTTGCTAAAAGGGCTCAAAGGATATGGGGTTAAAGGAAGTTGAGGCAGGCTGAATCCCTGGGTGGTCTCTGCACTAAGATTCTGGTAGGAGCATCCCACCCTCCACCCTTAATTCTAAACCTCCAGGCTCCCTAAGAAAGCCACAGTGAATCCTTCATTCTCACCCCAGCAGGGCTGACAATAGATCACAGCTCCAGGTGACAAACATCTCTGCAACTATCACCATAGAATCCATGCCTAGAATCATATACTTCCCACCACTCAATTTATGCAAATTAGGCATTCACAGGTTACCTACCCCCACCTATCCACTCCCCATCACCCTTCCCTAACTAGTCCCCTTGCTCTCCCCCTGCCCCGAATTCTCCTGGCTTATCCTTTCTATAACTATGACCCTTCCACATACAATAAACCATACATCTTCCTGTCCCACCTATGGCAGCTGTGTCCCGAAAGTTTTTCTCCCGTACCTCGCCAGCTCACATCCTGCCCGCCAGCCCAGCACCCTTAAAAAAGATTAAAGCATTTCTGGTGCCAAACAACAGAATATAATTCAAGACTTTCCTTACTGAATAAAACCCATGTATCCACAGGTTCTGCACTGTAGGAAAGACAAAACCTTGGGGCAAATTAACTGCATTGAGCAGGTCAGCTCAAAGGGAACAACTATGTGACAATATGCACAATTTCACCACTAACATATTTCAGTAAAATTATGTAGGATTTAGAGCATAAAAGCATTTTTCAAACCATCAAAATATTAAACTTCAACCTGGGAATGTAGGCTCCCACTTAACCTCTGCATTGGCTCAGAGTACTGCCAAGAGTTCAAGGCCAGTGAAACTACTTAGCAAGATACTGTCTCAAAAAGAAAGAAACAAATAAAGAAATGAAAGAAAGAAAGAAGAAATAGACAGGGACGGAGGAGAAAAAAATAAAGGTAGAAAATGTGAAAAGATCAGTATTTTCTCTGAATGAATGTGATGAGCTTGGTAGGAATAAAAAAGTGGTAGAGATTGTGGGATAATAAAGAGATCAATTAGAGCCCTGTAGGAATATAGTATTGTCAAATATTTTGGGTTTATTTTTGGCTTGGTGTTTGTTTGTTTAATTGTTTGCTTGTCAAAATAATTTGGATGCTCCAGACTTTTGTTTTACGTACAGGGAGATGGTATGGAAAATGCACTGTGTTTAAGTCTTCAGAACCAATGCAACCGGAAAACAGTTTACAACTATAAAAGTGCAAGCAATCTGGATTTGCTCAACTTTCAATATCTGCTATAATTGATCAAATACTTTTCAAGATCCAGTGTATCGATATTTTTCTTGCCACCACAGTCATATCATGAAGGATCCATAGGGAACCCTGCAGAGAATGACCAGAGCCACAGCCATTCAATCAACACAGGATAAGCCAGTGAGACAGAAACCAACGATTCTCGACACAAAAACCCCTAAACTCACAACATTAAAGCATCCTTAATACTCACCCACCACGACTCAGGGAACTGAGCGGAAGAGGGGGGCAGAAAGATTGTGAGAGCCATGGTGGGGGAGAATATCAGAGACTTGGAAACCCTCAGTAACAACACACTTGGGTCAGGAGAACCCGGCTGAATACTAGGCTATCCATGGTCCCCTACCACAAAGACTGATCCAGACGGCCCACGGAGGAAGATTTCCAGCTGACTGGGGATGGGGAAGGGGGGCAATGAGGAATTGGGGATAACAACTCATCGTAGGCCCACTAAACAATGTAACTCATTATGGACAATAAAAAAAAGAAAATAATGGCAGAGAAATTATACAAGGTTTACCAAATAACTGAAATCTCATGGAAATTTGCTGAAAAGCACTGTCATGATTTGGTCCAGGTGTCCCCCACAAACAAATGAAAGTGTTCTGAATGCTCAATCCCCAGCTGATGGTAGTTTGGGATTAGAACCTCCATAGAGCTGTGTTGTTGGGGGTGGGTTTATGGGGATTATAAACCAGCTTCTCCTTGCCAATGTTTGGCACACCTCCCTTCCATTGTTTGCAGTGCTGTGGCGGAGGTAATGTTCACCCCTCTGCTCATGCCATCATCTTCCCTGCCAGGATGGAGTCTCCCCTCAAGTCCGTAAGCCTAATAAACCCATTTTTCCACAAGCCACTTTTGCTTGGGTTCTTTCTGTGCAGTAACTAGGAAGCTGACTACAACAAGCACTAAGATCTATAAGAAATTATCTCTGTGCAATATATATTTTTCATGCCAACAGTGTAAAAGTACTGTTATAACTCACGAGGATAAAACATAATGTTCATAAAGGCTTTATATCCTCCCATGTGTTTACTATACAAGAAGCTCCCAGCAGTAGTTCAGGACTACAGCAACAGTCCTCAGGGAACATATCTTCCTTGATGAAATGCATGGGCTCCCCATGGACATCTGGGGACAGGGGTTAGGGATCTGTTTCTCAAGGCTGGCAGTGAACTGCTTTGCCTTGAGTATTTCTCATAAGGCTAAGACCCAGAGTCAGAAAATGAAACTAAATTATCTATCAGGCATGAGTGTCAAATGACCAGTTTGTGCTCAGAAATACAAAGATCCAGGTGACATGGTGAAACAGATGCAACCAAATGAATGTGAGACTAAACCATAGTAGCTCATGTCAGGCAGCACCATGCAGAGGAGACACAGTGAAGTTCAACTGGAAGAGGAGAAGGAGAGGCACTGAGCTCAGACTCAGACTGGAAGAATTTATAGGCAGATCATCAAAAGACAGCAGACTATCTGGAAGAACAGAGTACCTGGCATGATACAGTGGTTAAACCCCCAGCAGGTCTGGTTCACATTAAGATGCATGTTTCAGCTTGCAAATTCCCACTCCAGGCCAGGCAATATCAACTTGATCTAGAAGAGAGGTTAACACATGGCAATATTTTTATACTTTCTCTTAATGCTAGGTTCTAAGAACAGACAACAAGGAAGAAACTACAAATAGGAATTTAGTTCAGAGGCCAGGGACTGGTTTCTGTCTGTTCTCTCTTGCTTTTCGGTTTGCCTTATTATCAGCATATTTGATCCTCGAAGGACCTTTTAAAAAGATAATGCATCTCCTTTTTAGTTACGATATTTAGAACAGACACGCTCAGAGTCCAGCCTGTTGAACAGTCTCATGTGCCTTGGATAGGAACCAACAACTACTTTGAGTTAAAACCTTACTTGATGGAATAGTCTGGTTAAAATTCTAAAATGTTGGGGCAAATCCAGTTTTATCATTCTTGGAAGGCATTTTATGAACATGTATTGATGTCTTGTACCATTGTAAGAGTCTGAAATGAAGCTGCACGTGGTCCCATCCCTCTCAGATCTCAGGTTAATAGGAGAGTCAGACTTGAAGACAGATGATTCTCACAGTATGATAAGCACTGTTAATATAGATACAGAGCAAGTGCCAGGAGGATCTTGAGCAAGCTGAAAGCTACCTGATGGGTATGAAAAATTACATTCTCCATATTAAAACTAAAATCCTTCACAATTACAAACTCCTTTCTTTATATTCCTGACAGTTGTTTTTGATGGATATGTTATTTAATATTAAACTCTACTGAATTTTGGCATAATAATTTTCTGGGAAGACTATCACAAAGTATCATGGAGTGGTTGAATCAACAGAAATGTACTGTCTCCCTATTCTGTGGGATAGAGCTTGGAGATAAAGGATTCCAAAGGGCTATGCTTCCTCTGAAGATGCTAGGGAAATATTTTATGAAACTTCCCTCCCAGCTTCTCATGCCTTTCCTCAATGGCAACAAAACTCACTTTCAGAGGTGTGCATGAGTGTCTCTCTTTCTGAGTATCCAACTTTTATAACCATTTCAGCCACCTTGGACTGTCACCAGTCTTATCTAGTGTGACCTTATCCCCCATTTGCAAGAATCCCTATTCCTAAATAAAGACTTTATTTTGAGATGTTGGGATAGGAACAGATACAATGTGATATAACATTTGTCTGAATCCTGTTAATTTTGTGAAAGGGCAGGGTTCCTTTTAAGGATATGATGGCTGGCTAGTCTACATCTGAATTTCAGTGTAAATATTAGCAAATGAAAAGAAAACCAGGTTTACTTCTGTGAATCATGAGCCCTTGGAACTATTGATAATGAGCTCAACATGTGCTATGCACTCTGAGTAATCCTTATAAGAGGAGAAATGATTAAAACTGTTGTGTTGTAGATACTCAAACTAAAGAGGGGAAGGAGGCTCTGGGGATTCAGGAAACCCAGTTTGGGAGAACTGACTCTTAGAGGTGTTAGGTTAGGTTAGCTGGAAGCAGAAATATCCCATCCTGGGGTTAGGGGCTGGAAGGAAATTGCAGAGACTCAGAAAGGCATCAAGTCTGGGAAAGGCAGCCAGACCCCGCCCCGAGGGTATATAAATGGGAAACAAGTGCTTGCAGTGGTGCTGCCTGCAAGTGGTGCAGAGAGCTCTAGAGACACAGCTTCCGAGAGTCGTTGCTTATGCTTAGGTGGGCTTTCTGAGGATGTGGATGACGTTGAATCAAAGCAGCTATGGGGAGGTCATCATCCAGGATGGATTGAGACTTCTCATAGTGTGGCTGGCTGCCTTTGAGTTATCTTTTGCTCCTGTAAGCAACCCCTGTGCCTTCTCAGTAAGGAACCCCAATAAACTTTGTTCTGTAGTCTCTGACCTATCTGGGGAGAAGATATGTGCTTGCTTCATCCCAGGGAAAAGGTTTTTCATGATAATAATGTGTTATAAAGGTCAATTTCAGAGAAAAATTCTCTAATATTAGCTAAATATATGCTGGGCTTATGATTTTGTTTTTCCTTTTGCAATGTCATTTTAAGATTTAGCTGAAATAGCTGTATGTATTTCTGATCTTGTTAGGCATTTGGTATCTCTTGCATGGTTTCTTGAAAAGAGGATCTGTGGTACCACAAAGATATTCAGTGAGATGGTTTCAATCTGGAAGGAGGGAGTTCACCACTGCACAAATCGTTTGTGTTTTTTTTCCCAACATTAGGCCTTATATTAAAATCTTTAGAAAAGTGAGAGAGACATGTTGTTTTATTTATGTAAGGAAGGATAAACTATGCTTACTACACATAAGTGTTAGTAGATGACCACAAAGTGATTGGCACATGTTAATAAGAAACCTGTGTTTCAAGGTGATTGATTTATCATACTGAAATACAAGACATAAGTTTTGCATTAGGCAGAGGCATGTTACAGAAAGCATGGGACAGGAATGGAAGCCGGGGAATATAGGGCTACGATGTTATTCTGACATGAATGGGACACTTTAAGAGATAGGCTAACCAATAATAAAATTTTACATTGTTAAAAATGCAAACCTTGCCTTGCTGTTGGATAAATTTACATGTAAATTTCATGAGCACCGAATTTATGTTTTCAGAATGTATAGCTTCTGACATTGCTGATGCTGTTATCTGAGAAAAAAGATGACAAATGAAAAATTAGCACCAGCAATGGTGTAATCAGCTTGACTTTTTTTCATAACATTAGACCAAAGAAACACATTTCAATGAAATCATTTTGTTCAGAGATTATTCCTAATCTTATTGGCAGGGTGCAGATGAAGCAGTCAGTGGGGAGTTGATGTCCTTGGCATGCAGGATGTGTGTGGCCTCTTCATCACTGAAGGAAGTAAAACATTTGGATACCCAAATTTTCAAAAAGATAATGTAAGAAAAACACTGAGGAGGTGATTAGCTAGTTATATCCCAAAGGGAAAAGGTAGGAAATTAAAATCCATGGAAATGCACAGAGCCTTTCTAGGACCCTCCAGACACTGGGTAAGTTAAACAAGATGGAGGTAAGATGTTGGAAGTCGGGAAAAATGGAAGAGAAGTGATGAAAAGGTGTAACACTGATCTTTAGGGATAACGGTTGAGAAACCAGTCATTTCCCTGAGTGTAATAAAACAGTCCTCATGAGATAAGAGTAGCAGAAATGCAAAACCCACCAGAGACTGACCTGCTCTATCAGGCTATGCCAGGAATGAGGCTTACAAAGAATGCAAGAGAACTGAATGGTGCTTTGTGCCTAGCTTTTTTTTTTTCCTGCAAGCATAAAAGAATTATCTACCCAGGAGTTACTTTGTACAGAGGAGGAAGGTGAAGAACTGTCAGGAAAATCAAAACAAAGACCTGATTGAAAAAATATGAGAAATTAAGAGGTCATAAATCACGAAGTTCAAAAAGGCTCCATCGAAAACTTCTGAAGGAGTTAAAGAGCAGCGTAGCTAAGCTACCACCAAAAATGTATCAACACCTTCCATCAGAGAGGAGGGTGATGAATACGCATCCATCCTAAGAACAGTCCAATGTTACTTGTAACGTTAGGGCATAATAAAAAACATGGTCTTGTCTAGAATTATTCATGGCTTTAAAAAATGGTTTTTTTCTCCCCTTGTGGAAAATGTGTGCTTTCACACTTCGTTTATTGTTTCTGGAACATACTTTTCCATATATAGGCTTTCTTTTCTATTTTGCTGTGTTGTGCTCTGTTTTATATCTGAATGGGATTTTGAGTTTGCTACCCAAACACTGCTGAATACTATTTATTAGACCCACACGGCTGTGTTACCAAGGAGAAGACTGTAATGCAGCTTGAAATAATTCATGGCAGCATTTGTTGGTTGTCAACTTGGTCTGGTCTATAAGAAATAACCATTGTCGGAGCCTGCGGTGGGCCTTTGGAGTCTCAGCACCATGCTGAGACGTGCACAATAAAACCTGCTTAGTAACGTGATTTCCAAAAGCAAGGCGTGAGGCTACGTGGCCTTAGAATTTTCTTGCATATCAGGTGGCTTGTTTTCAAGTTAGGGAAATTCCATGATTTCCTAACTGCCACAAAGTACTAAATGGCTTATGAGCCTGCTCGAGTTTTGGGGATCATATCAGGGCTGCCCATGAGGAGCTAGCCAATGTCTGTGTAGGAGCCAGACAACAAATCTGTTCAGTTCCAGGCAGCTGGACAGGGACCTCACCTTCTGATATTGTATTGCTAGTGTCTTCAAGGGAAGGAGGGAAACTCATTTAGCATGCTTATTTTATACTAAAACTCCTTTGGTGAAAACTCCTAACTGATGAATTGTTCTTAAATCCAAAAGTGAAATGATGGTGCTTTGGACTTATTTCATTTGTAACTTTCAGTAAGCTTTAAAACCATATTTATACCTAAATAATAAACTCATGTAAAATACATTTGAAATTAATTAATACACTTTAATGAGTCTTCATAAAAGGTCTGGTATATATTTATTTCATTTATTTATTTGCAAGGAGAAAGAGAAAGTGAAGGATAGGGAGAAAATGGGCACACAAGTGTCTCTTGCCACTGCAAATGAACCCCAAATGCATGTGCCACTTTGTGCATCGGACTTTATTTGGATACTGGGGATTTGAACCTCGGTCCTCCAGCTTCTCAAGCAAGTGCCTTAATGGCTGAACCATCTTGAAACCCTCAAAGTTTTGCTTTTTAAAAGCTAATGGATAAGAAAAGAGAGAATTCAAAGCATGTTTCTCTCAGCTTCTCTTTCTTGGGATTGACTCATGCCCTCAATATGAGGAGACTGTTCTGAACCTTCAGAGCTAACATCTCACCCCAAATGCTATCCAGTGGACCCAGCAAACGACATTCTACACCTTAGCTGAATGGACAAAATACTCAGGGCAATTATAGGCACTCTCTTTTCCCTTTCCAAATTATGGAACATTTTAATGTAGCTTTCCTGAGAAAAAAATAAATTTTAAAAAAGCAAAAACTAAATAAGCTGAGCCTTGTTGCATAGGTATGTCATCCCACCTATTCTGGAGAATAAGGTAAGAGACTCAAAAGTTCAAGACCTGCCTAGGCCACAGAGGGAGTTCAAGGCCAGCCTGGGCAACTTTTGGAGGAGTGAGGCCTTGTCTCAACATAAAAAAATAAAGAGTCCAGGGTTCAATCCCTGGTATTACATAAAGAAAAAAAAAGAAAAGAAAAAATAGCAAGAGATGGTGAAAAGAATAAAATACTTCAATAGATAAACAGGATCTTTGAGAAGGCGTGATTGAAATATGAACTCTTCCATGAGGAAGGTACTTGTAACATATACCTTTGCAATTTCAGCTGTTCATAAATTTACCAATAAACATGCCCAGATTTACAATCCTTGAATAGATAATGTATCCTTGAATAGATAATACATCTTGCGATGGTTTGATCCAGGTGCTCCCCACAAACAAAAGTGTTCTCAATGCTTGGTCCACAGCTGATGGCAGTTTGGGTATTAGAACCTTGCTGGAGCTGAGTTGCTAGGGTGGCCTTATGGGCCTTATAATCCAGCTTCCCCTTGCCAGTGTTTGGCACACCTTCCTGCTGCTGTTTGCAGTGCTGTGGCGAAGGTGATGTCCACCCTCTGCTCATGCCATGGTTTTCCCTGTCATGTTGGAGCTTCTCCATCATAGTCTGTAAGGTAAAATAGACCCATTCCGCCACAAGCTGCTTTTGCTTGGGCTCTTTTCCATGCAGCAACGAGAACTGGAGTGTTGTTTCTATCACTCTTAAAGCTTATCAGGGACATATTGATATTGCCCCCAATTAAATAGATCATCTACTTTTGCACTAATCCAAAGTGAAAAAAATCCCTTTAAGCATGAGATTTCATCAAATTATCACTAGATAATTAGGGGAATTAGATCTAACTTCAAATGTAACTATAATTAACTTTTTTTCTTAATTCTATGAGTAATAATTTTAGCATCACAAAATTAATGGGATTGTATTACTTTTGTTCTCAGGTATATTAGAAGCTTTGGAATCATATCCCTACCTAGTTTTGCATAAATAAAGTTCCTGTTTTTACTTCCTACTAACTTTAAAGCTCATATCAGTTGAAATAATTATAGAAATGGTAGCTAGATATATAAATTTAGGCATCTGGTTACTTAAAAATAAACTTTTATAATTATCAGTTAATTTATATTTTCATACATTTATGTTTCTTTACAAGTGGCATTAGGTTTCATTTTTCTATTTTTATTTATTTTGTATGCATAGCTATAATATATAGATAAAATACCATTTGCATGCTTACTGAAAATATAGAAAACTATCTCAGAAAGCCAAAGTGAATTTATTAAATTTCATAATTTGGTTTTTACAATTTGTAGGACACTTTTATTCTGAATTTCTCTTAAATAAGCAGACACCATATTCTAAATAAGTAGGGCCAGAACCATGATTTAAATTGATTGGTTCAAGTCGTGAGTCTTTCTCACAAACTCTATAACTTTGCGCCTTCTTCCATTTAAGCTATGCTCGTAATAACAATGCCTACCTCATTGGGTTTTGAGTAACTTGGATGAGCTACACACAGCCCGTAAAGTTTTATACCACCAGAGGCAGTCTGCAAATGTTAGCAGTTCAATGCCAATTAATTTTCTTACAATTGTTTTCAAGACATTTTTAAAGAAGGCTGTTAAAATAAAACCAACCCACTTCTTTTGTTTGATCCTGAGTAATAAAATGACCTAATACATACATTTATCAAGCTCTTCAGTACAAGATTAGGATGGCTAAGGCAAGGTGGGGTGGTATTCCAGGGCTCAGGTTCCTGGCTCCTTCAGCTTGCAGATTTTCCTGCATTTTCCAAGGGCACTCTCCAGGCCTGGCCAACATATCCAGGTTCTTCTATGTAAGGGAGGAACAGTGGAAATGAACACATGGCTGTACTAAATGGACAATACTTTGCTTTTTACCCTATGCAGAAATTAATCACAGGCCAGCCTGAGCTGCATGGCATTTCAGACCTTTTACCTAACTAAAATCGGTGTTGCCTAGTAAGAAAAAGAGAATGTATATTCATAAAGGTCAGTTAGCAGTTCTTCCACAAAAACCAAATAGATCACTTTTAATGACCAAACTTAGCTAAATCTATATGTAAAATGGCTATGTCATGATTTATTGATATAGAAAAGAATACTTTGTTATTTCCCCAGTGGTAATTACTCCCTCTAATCACTTAATACCTCTGTGAACTTCCATAGCTTTGTCGTTATTCACTTCATTTATTATGTATACTTGAACTTCAATTCTTCAGAAAATTTCCCTGGAATCTTTCTTTTATTAAGATGCTCATTCTTGGTAATTCAATATATCTCATATCATATTCTAATCACAGCACTTATGGCATGACATTCATTAATTACAAGACTGTATCTTTTATTAAGGTATTCCTGGAGGACAAGCACATCTGACAAGGTTCTGTAACCTCAGACTCCAGCACATTCTCAAAGTGCTGTGCATTCAATCACTACTTGTAAAGAAATAGATGAATAGACAGTGTGAGGTCATTTTCTGTGCAGCAGAATGCAGAACACTTATGCAATTGTTCAATGCATACAAATTAGGACTCAGCTGTATGTAACAGGCCTTTGAATTATTGTTCTAATCTCATGTGGTCTCGAAAACTAATTGATTAAAAATACTCCTTTGGGGCTGGAGAACAGTTAAAGTGCTTACCTACAAAACCTAACAACTTGAGTTCAAGTCCCCAGTACCAATTTAAAGCCAGATGCACAAAGTGGTGCGTGCAACAGGGCTTCGTTTTCATTGGCGAGAGGCCCTGGTGCACCCATTCTCTCTCCGTCTTTCTCTCTCTACCTGCAAATTAATTAATTAAAAACTCATTTTCCTATCCCCTCTATACCAATCAGGAAGTAAAGATGATCAGAATCCTGAGCCATAATTTTTTATATTTTCTTTTAAAAAAATTATCGACAATTTTCATAAGTATATTTTGATCAAAATCCCTTCTGGTTAACTTCTCCTTCTCTTCCTCGCCTTCCTTCTTCTAAACCCCTTCTTCTAACTAGCTCTTCTTCTATTTTGGTGGTCTCTTTTTAATATCCTCCACCATTCAAGAGGGAATACTGAAGGTCCCAGTATTGTGCAGGTATTGTGCAGGTAACCATAGTCACTGATAGATAGGTCATGAAAGCAATGCTGAGTAACGTAAGAAAAGTAACTTTCCTTATGGTTAATAAAAAAAGGGGGCAATGAGAAATGAGGAATTGGGGATAACAAGTCATTGTTGGCCCACTAAATAATGTAACTCATTATGGATAATAAAAAATAAAAAAATAACTTTCCATAATTCTCATATATATATATATATATATATATATATATATTAGTTTCATGAAATCCAATCTGAGATAGTATAGTTTAGGGATCACTGAAGCCATTTTATCACAATTACATTTTTATTTCCCCAAACACACTTGGTCTTAAGTAAAGCAAATACCAGCCATATTAAGAGATCATGAATATTTTCAGAAATTTTCTAAAACAATATGGGGACTTATTTTGTACAAACACTATTGTCAAAGCACAGGTTTTTATTTATGTCATGCCAAGTTTGACAATAATATAACTTAGTTAAACAGTATATTTTAGCTAATATGCTAAAATTAAATGAAATTATTTTCTTTCTTTCTTTCTTTCTTTCTTTCTTTCTTTCTTTCTTTCTTTCTTTCTTTCTTTCTTTCTTTCTTTCTTTCTTTCTTTTTTTTTGAAACAGGGCCTTGCTATGTCTCCCAGGCTGGCCTCAAAATGGTGATTCTACAACAGTATTCCTAGTTTAAGTATTATGTTGAATAAATCAATTCCACCTTATCTACTATAGACATTGACAAAACTATCTAGAAAAAATAGCAATTCAAATATTCAAGTTGTTAAAAGCAAAAGAGCTCTTCGCTTTCCTGCTCCAATTGTGAGTACCCACTTCCCTCTCCAGAATTCCTCACTTTCTGTCCTTCTTTCCCTCTATTTCTCCCTCTTCCTCTCTCGGTTCCTGGACCCTCTAGTTCTCCCTGTTGCATAAAGCCCATTTCTCTCCCTCTCTCCTCTTTCCTTCTTCTCTCCCTCCTCACTTATGGCTCTCCCATTAAGACCCCATTTGACTTTCTATGTACCAGCTCTTCACTTTTCTTTATTTTTTCTCCTTATCCCTCCCTCTTGGTCTCTCTCTCTCTCTCTCTCTCTCTCTCTCTCTCTCTCTCTCTCTCTCTCTCTCTCTCTCCCTCCCTCCCTCCCTTGTGTGTATAACCCTTTCCTCTTTTCCTCTCCCACTCATTCTTTCCTATTCTTCCAATAAAATGAAATCTTAAACTTTATAGAAAGCAAAAGAAGCACAGTGTGTTGTCACACACCTTTAATCCCAGCACTCAGAAAGCAGAAGTAGGAGAATCACAGTAGTATATTCAGAACAAATTGATTCTACTCCCATCATCTTCTACAAAGAATATAAGTTTTCAACTCATTGCGATGGAAGAGTATAAACTCTTGACTTTTTAGGCTATCTAATCCTGTTTCTTTTACAAGTTACGTGAGAAACATGAGACTTGAGCACACAGACGATGACAAAGAAAAGTTAGGATCTCTATCTTTTCTCTGTGAAATTCAATGCAGAACTGTGTTAGATTCTCTTCGGTCAAAGGAAGATGTGCTTTAGCTACATAAATGTTTTCTTGATTTGTCGTGTATTTGCATGTTCCCTGGAATCTAAAATTATTCAACTTCTTATAGTTCATGTGTCCAAGCAATATGTCAAAGATCACAAGGATAGACCTGTGCTCTCACTGCCTGAGAGGACATTCGTACAATAAATGTGCTGTTCTGTCACTAAAGAATATGCAACTGCTAGCCTAAGATTAGACGATGACCAATCAAAGCAAAGTTTTCAAATAAAAAATAATTCATAAGCCTCTCTCATCAGCAGTGTCCATTGAAAGATATCTTTAGATGCATCCCTAAATTACTTTATTTCCATGAATTTTCCACTCTTGTTAAAAAAAAAATCGCTATTGAAGCTGCTAGAAACCTGGCAAGTTTGGCATATTTTTCTCTTTTCTTTGTGTTTTTACATCACATTGCTTGATCAAGAAGTCTCTAGAGACCACACACAGCCAACATATCTTTATGTATTGGTATTCCTCTAAATCTTTACCTTGCAGTTCATCTCGAAGCTGTAACTGTTTGCCAGCCAGCAAACTCTAAAGCTCCCTTTGGTTAGAGGCTGTCAGCAGCAATCTATCTAGCTCTGGGAGCATTGTCTGTGATTGGAAAGCATCACATATGGCTGTTTTCCTTGGTGTGTCCAAACAAGGCAAAAGTGATCATTTTCTACCTGCCCTGTTGCTAACCCCACAGAAGCCTGGGACACTAACATGTCAATAATAGAGCCTAGCATTATTACTGGAGAATATCACCTCCAGGTTCATGTGTTGTCTTATGGTCACAGGATAGCAAGGCATTCTGACCGTTTATACTTTCCTTTCTTCTTCCCTTGATTTAGCAATGTGGCAATCAGTCTCTTTCTCAGATGTTAGATCATGATTTATTAGGTGTCCAAAAGCAACCCCCACTCCACAATCTAAAAAGAAAACAGGCTTCAAATGATCAGTCCAGACTTCCTGCTAAGTATCAAAACTGCTAAATTCATTAGGAAACCCGACAAAGAAAACCACTAGTATATATATATATATATATATATATATATATATATATATATATATATATATATATATATATATATATATATATATATATATATATATATATTTCTCCATAAGCTGTAAAGTGTTCTTTAGGAAATTCTGAGTTGGTTGATTGGTTTAACATTTGCTTTATACTTAGTATATATTCTTAATGACAGAGTCTAGTAAGCCGCTCTTCACATGCAACCAACCTTTTAGCCTCATGCAGTTTCTCATCCAGGCTAATTAGAATTCAGGGCTTCTAAAATCCTTCACACTCTTGGCATTTAGATGGCTTTGCCACTTGTGGCTGGCTTTTTACAATATCTCTCACTCAACATACTGATGCTGCTGCCAGCATTCCAGAAATGTTGACTCCTTCTGTCTCCTCACCTGAATGCCAGAATTCTTTTAGACCTTCACCAGAATGAAACGAAGAAACAATTTCCTTTTATCTCAATTTAGAGACATCCACATTTAAGCAAACTAAAATGATAGTCATTCTGTCATTTTCATGCATTCTTGAATTGCTCCTTATCCAAACTTATGGTTTGTTCATATCTTCAAAAAGCTTAGTGTAGTGCATAAAATATGTGTCTAATCTTAATTTATCTAAAAGCATGGTTATATAGGTGTAAATTTTAAGTAACATTGAAGGAGAAAATAGCCTTGAGCTGTAGAGAAGATGAATTAACATTTTATACTTTAGCTGTAATGAACAGGAAGGTACAAAAATAAAAGTAGAGGTTTTGCTGCCCTGTGTCTGCAAAAAGACATGAGTAGACTTTTCTAATAACTGCAAAGAAATGTATACAATTATTGTGCCGAATAATTTCTTTCTAATGTAGAAACTCCCATAAATCATGGGTCAGAACTTCATCCCCCAGTATACATATTAGTCGTTTAATTAAGTGCTGTTATGAGCTTTTATAAAAGTCTTTAAAAGTGCATGTACTCATCTATTTCATTTACAATTACAAGCAACTGATGACAAGTGTTACTCAAATCTGCCAATGTTTAATCATACAAATTCTTCTTACGGCTGAATGAAAAAAAAATAGGAAAATCCTTCAGTCTTAATGCAAATACTTATGAATGGCTTTGGTTAAGCAAAAGCATGACGACATGGTTGGTATTTGGTCTACTTTCTTTGTCACAGAACTCCAAGGTTCAGTGAGTATGTTTTCTTCATTATAACATCTTCAAGCTTTTGTAAGATGTCGGGGCCTTGGCGAGCTGTGCAGTAACCTTGCCAAGCACATTTTCCATTAGTATTTACCCCATGTGCATTTTCAGGGAAACCGTCTGAGTGTTTCTGATTAAATAGCACTATTAAATATATAAATGGCCCCTTGGATAAACTGTGTAAGTCCTTAGCTCAGTTGGATAAACCATGTAAGTCACTTAACTCAGTTTTTAGGGCAAAGGTGAAAAATAAAAAGTAAAATTCACATTTGCCATTTGGTAAAGAAAAAAAAATCAAAGATTGTTACTATATCTTAAACTCTCTTTTGCAGGAATGTAGAATCTATCCATAAGTGCTTAATATTCATGAAATTTCCACACATCTTACCATTTCTATTGAACTTATTGAATCTCATTCATTGCCATATTTATATACTTGAAAGGGTATGTGCTGTTTTATCACCATTGTTTTTTTTTTCTGATTTCCTTTCAAGTAATATTAGTAATAATACTTGTTCACAGACAAGATCAAATTTAGCTTGCCACCTAATGTTCCAACAATTAGGTGTATTGTTTAATTATTTCTCCTGGATGTTAATAGTATGATATGTTAGGAAATATTTTTACAGTAATGAAACCTGCATTAAAACTGTTGTCAATATCTCTTGGTGATGATTACATCCATTTTCAATAAGGGCTATCTGACAGTATGGTAAACAAATTTAAGAACCAGGTTTCAATAATAATACAAGTTATTTAAATTTGATAATTTTTTTTTTATAAATAGAACCTACTATTTGGAGAAGCCCCTATTTATCTTAGGAAGAACAAATTTCCAGGTAAATTATTCTAACATTTTAAAAGAAATTTCCCAATTGGGTTTACAGAAGATCAAGAAGAGCAGTGATATAGTAGAGCACCAATGCTAAATTCTTTTCTGGAACCTTCCCAGTATAAGTTTTGTCAAAATATCTTTCATCTTAAGAAGAATTCACTTTGTTATGACCTATGACTCAGTTTCTTCAAAACTTGGGACATGAGTCCCAGGACATTTTTCTTAGTTGAAAAGCAGACATCACAGGTCTTACTTATGTATACTCTGGTAAAATTGATGTGCCAGAAACAGCATCTAAAGATGTAGTGATGGTATTACTCTTTGCTCTCCACCTCCCCCTTTATTATTGTCTCCAATTTGTTTACACATCTTGAGTCTTCACTTTATGTGCAAAAATCCTGTATGCTAAGCAAACAATGAAATGAGCTATCTTTGAAGAAGCCACCTTTGGTCTGAACAATATCTGAAAATTCCAAAACTGACTAGATTTAAAAACAAACAAACAAACATACAACATTTCCTACCATATGACTCAAATGACATTTAGGTCACATATACCTTTACAAAAAAGGTTGTTTCCAGTACTTGGAACTTGCAACAAAGTGGAAGACCTAGTTGAATTATCACATAATAAATCATTAAAAGTAATTTTTATTTCAGTATTATATCATTTTTGTTACTATGGCTCTGTACAGTAATTGGAAATCATGTTTTGTAACACCACCAGCATAGCCTATGTTGCTCAAGTTTGCCTTAGGTATTCATGGTCTTTTGTGTTTCTGTAAGAGGGGAGTTGGGGATTAGAATTTAAAGAGTACCCAGCTAATTCCAATGCAGCTCAGAATTTAAGGTGTACCTGAATTCATGTCTATAAAGTTAAAGAATTAAAATTATAAGCCACCAGAAGATAAGGTATATTGGGAAACTTTATTCAAAAGAAAATGGGAAGTTACAGAGACCTCCAGCCACTAGTGTGGAGAGAACATGTGGGAGAGGTTTTAACAAAATCTGTGCTGCTCAGCCAAAAAGACAGAAGAAGGAAAGATCATGAGAAGGAAAGGTTCATGTGGGAAAGAAATCCAGCCTCTCACTACAGCCATTAGGCTGTGGACATGGTGGTGGTGGTGGGGGGTGAGAAGAGACCTTACCAGGTCCCTGGACAGAGGGGACTTCTTCTAGGTCCTTCTTCTAGGTCATGTGAATTAGAGAGGGGATAGAAATTTCTGTTCAGTGAGTATTCCCAGTCCCAGGTGAGCAGAGAGATAGCTGGTTGGTGTTTGATCAATCAGTTTCAGGATTATGTTTGAACTCTAATTGGACACCTCCCACTCAAGGGGAGGGAGTCAAGCACATAGGATTTTGCCATGGATCCCATTCCAGTCAAGGGTTCCTTGTCACTAAATTGATTTCTTAGCCAATCAGTAAGCCATTGATAACTCTCCTAGATTTAGCGCCACTATTGCATAGCTGAGCACTTCTTGACTTGCTGGTCTCTTCCATGTAGCGGTATGTTCAGCATTTTTTTGGCAACTGTCTATATTTTATATCAGTGGTCTCTGCTTTCTCTAAATATCATTGACCAGTTTCCCCTGGCAGCTCATGCAATACCTTCCAGTGCTACACATGCTACCATCTGGAAGCTGGTTACCATTCTGGATGTAGAGGGATCTCTCGGTGTTGTTTGATGTCACTCTGTGATTTCTTCAGCAATAGGGTCTTACATTAGGCCTGGGGCAGGTATTCAAGAGTTTTGACAGAATACTGTCACAATTTGGGGACCTCGTGGGTCTCTTTGTTCAACAGGTAAGTGTGGGAAGGAACCAAAAACTGGGACAGGGAGATGCAGGCCTGAGCAATTATTCTTGAGATTAGGCTTCCTCCCATTGTATTTATGGAGCCTCATAACAGGTGGTGCCCACAGCTTCCTCAGGAGCTTACTGTAGAAAAGCTAGTGTTTATGGTGTCAATTCATTATTAGTTTAGTTTACTGTATGAGTCCCCCCACCTTCCCATTTTCCCCCACCAATTCTTTCCATTCCCCTTTTCAGTCTCTCTGTTCACTGACAGATTTTCTTTGTGTTCATGCTTAACCTGGTTAGGAACCACAAATGAGGGAGAATATGCAGTGCTTGGCTCTCTGCTCCTGTGTGTGGTTGCCAATAATGATCTGCTCCATGTCCGTCCATTTTTCTTTAAATTTCATTATGTCATTTTTTTCTCTCAGCTGCATAGAATTCCATAGTGTTTATGTACTGCAACTTTGATATCCATTCATCCATTGATAGGCATTTGGATTGATTCCAATTCTTTGCTATTATGAATTGAGCTGCTATAATCATGGTTGAGCAAATATTTCTGTACTTCAGTAAAGAAATTTTGGGGTAGATGCCCAGTAGAGGTTTAGCTGGGTCCACTGGTAGAGCAATATCCATCCTGTTCAGGAGCCTCCACACTGCTTTCCATAGTGGTTGTATAAATTTGCATTCTCACCAGCAGTGAATGAGGGTCCCTTTTTCCCCACATCATCTCCCGCATTTATTGTTGGTAGGTTTTTAATGATTGCCATTCTGATTGGAGTAAGGTGGAATCTCATTGTTGTTTTGATTTGCATTTCCCTATTGATTGACATTGACCATTTTCTCAAATGGGAGTAGGTCATTTGTATTTCTTTCTCAGTGAATTCCCTGTTGGGATTAGTTCTCAATTTTGTGAGAGGGCTCCTTGATATTATTTATTTAATTTTTTGAGTTCTTTGTACATTCTAGATATTAGTCCTCTATCTGTACTGTAGCTGGCAAAGATTAACTTCCAGTTTGATGGTAATATATTTCACTTTGAGTATGGTTTGCTTGTCTGTACAGAGCTTTTCAGTTTGATGAGATCCCATTGGTTAAGTGATTGTTGTCTTCCTGGGCTATCGGACGTATGTTCATGAAGTTTTCCCCTATTCCTTTCTAATAGAGAGTTCCTTCATTTTTTTTTTCAGGGGCTGGAGAGATGGCTTAGCTCTTAAGGCATTTGCATGCAAGCCAGAAGGACCCAAGTTCAATTCCCCAGTGCCCAAGATGCACAAGGTGGTTTATGCATCTGGAGAAGTTTAGATATTGAGTGATATATTTACAGTATAATTCTTCCTGTTCTCATATATTTTTTAAAAATATATAAAAACCACTGCTTATTGTTGAAATGTATAATAGTGAAAAAGACCAAAATTAAGATGATGCTAAAACAAGTTAATTTGTATATTTACAAAATAATTAGGAACTCAATGTATCTCATTAAAGATAAATGAAGTTTTTTGTATTTTTAAAATATTTACTCTAGTTAATCTTGATCACCAACATGATTGAATATGGAATCATCTAGAAGACATTCTGGGTGTTCCAACAGGGATGTTTTCTGTGAGGTATAAATGCAGAGGGAAATCTCACTCTGGATGTAAGTGGTGCCATTTCTTGAGCTGGGGCTCCAGAGTGAATGAACGGGAGAAGGAGGAAGCCTGTTGAACACCATCATTTGCTTTCTATGCTTCCTGCCTGAGGCCACAGAATAGCCAGCCAGGTCCCGCTCCTGCTTTACACCTTCTCATTAATTGACCACGTTTCCTCAAACCAGGAGCTAAAAGAAACCCTTCCTTCCTGGAATCACTTTTGTCAAATATGTTGTCACAGGAAGGAAAGTAAAGTTATGCTGATTTAGAAAGAGATGTTTGAGGTAATAGTAAATGAAAAATTATCATTTAAACTTAGATTTCATTGTCCTGAATTTAACAATGTGTACAAAAGTGTTTTTTATTAAATATGATTCTATTATTCCATTTTCTTTGCTTAGGTAGAATTGGGGAAATGTAAAAAAAATTGTTTTGAATGATATCTAAAGACAATATGATTTGCATTTCCCTGATACTTAAGGATGCTGAGCACTTTCTCATGTGAGTAAAGGTCATATTTGTTTCCTCTTCTGTGAATTCACTGTTGAGATCAGAGCCCCATTTTGTGAGGGGGCAGTTTGAGTTTTTGTTATTAATTTTTTTTTTTTTAGTTCTCTGAAGGTTCTGGAAATTAGAGCTCTGTCTGAGTTGTAGCTGGCAAAAATCATCTCCCAGTTTGATGGGGGTCTATTGGCTCTGAGTATGGTATTTTTGTCTGTAGAGAAGCTTTTGAGCCTGATCAGGTCCCATTGATAAAGTGAATGTTGCCTTTCCTGGGCTACTGGAGATTTGCTCAGGAAGTTTTTCCCTACTCCTATCTCATGTAGAGTTCCTCCTATTTTTTTCCAGGCTGTTCAGGGTTACTGATCCATTTGCAGTTGATTTTAGTGCATGGTGAAAGGACTGGGTCTATTTTCATTTTCTTACATGTGTTTATCCAATTTGTCCAGCACCATTTGTTGAAGATGCTATCATTAGCCCAGCTTACATTGTTGGCATTCTTGTCGAAGACCAGGTAATTGAAGTTACTTGCATTAAATGATGGGTCTTCAATTTTATTCCACTGGTCTGTCTGTTTTTATGCCAGTACCATAATGTTTTAGTCATTATGGCTTTGTAGTATGTTTTAAAGTCAGGCAAATTGGTACCTCCTGAGTAAGTTTTTTTTTTTTCCTTAGAATAGTTTTAGTTATCCACACCTTACTCCAGTCAGAATGACAATCATAAAGAAAACCAACAACAATAGGTGCTGGCAAGGATGCGGGTAAAAAAGGAACCCTATGGAAACAGTGTGGATACTCCTGAGCAGACTGGATATAGACCTACCAATAGATCCAGCTATCCCTCTACTAGGCATCTACTCTCAAGATGTCACATTGCAGCACAGAGATATTTGTGCAACTATGTTTATAGCAGCCCAATTCATAGTAGCTAAGAATTGGAATCAACCCAAATGCCCATCCATGGAGGAATAGATAACAAAGCTGTGGTACATTTACATGATGGAATTTTACTGAGCTGAAAGGAAAAATTACATATCAAAATTTAGAGAAAAATGGTCTGACTTGGAGCAGATCTTACTAAGTGAACTCTCAAAAGAACAGAGAGTCAAGCGCCACATATTCTCCCTCATATGTGATTCCTAACCAGGTTAACTGTAAACTGTAAGCAAACCAGTCAGGACAAGTGAGAGCTTCTGAAAGAGGGGTAAGGGATGGGGGAAAGGGATGACTTAAACATAAAGCTAAACCAAAATTGATTCAAAATCATAAAATCCTCAAGTACATAATATAACCTGTTGAGCAAGTAGAGGGTGTCATCTGGCAAGAGGGTACCATAACCCCAGCCAATCAGTCAACCCAGTATAAACCGGTGAGACAGACACCGACGATTTTCATCACAACCTAAAGCAGAAGTACAGAGACTCCCTAAGACCTCAACAATAAAGGAGCCTTCATACTCACCCACCATGACTCAGGGAACTGAGCGGAAGAGGGGGCAGAAAGATTGTGAGAGCCGTGAACATCTGGGAGAATGTCCAGAGACATCACCCCCCTCAGTAACAATGTACAAACGGGGGGTGGAAGCGGGTTGTCTCCTAGGCTATTCATAACCCCCTATCCCTAGGACTGATCCAGATTGCCCATGGAGGAGGATACCCAGTTGATTGGGGACAGGGAAGAGGGAAATAGGAGAACTGTGGATACCAACACATTATTTGTTCATTCAATACATCTAAATATGGATAAAAAATAAAATAAAGACAATATGATGATATGGGTCAGATAGCTTATATCATAACCTTAATAATGATTTATGTACATTTTGATGAGTGAAATATTAAAACAAAATTTTAATAGGTCATTTAAATAATATCTTAATACATAAACATCATCTGCCTTAGTACATAAAACATAATCTACTCTTAGTTCTAAATTTTATTATTGAAATATCTCTAGGGAAAAAACATACAACAGATAGGTCAAATATGTTAACTAATATAACATTCATGAAGTTCAACCAGATATTCTAGAACTTCATAATACACTGATATAGAAGGAATTTTTACATCTTATGAAGTCTGTAACTTCACATATGATAACTCCTGCCCATTGAAAGAAATACACTAAATGCAATATTAAGGAAGCAGATAATACCAAAAGACAAGACACTTTTTAATAACTGTCTTAGTCATTTCAAGCTCGGGCTATTACAAAGCTTTTGCTTGTGGCAAGTCTGTCAGTAAAGCCCACACCTCTGCTCTAGGGTTTATTTTACTTTCCTCTGGGTCTTTCTGCTATCTCTTAACCATCACACATATAATATATATTAAAATATTTTAGCAAATTCCAATTGTGATTTATTAAAACAAAGAAAAATGGAAATCATGCCTTTAAAAGAATTCCAGAAATCCTCTGGATCACTGATAACTTTGGGAATATATAAAAGTGGCATCTCATATCAGTGAGGAAGACTCACTTTTCAGGAAGTGAGATTAGAGAAAGAAATTTACAGTGTGCTCATATTTTAGACCAGGATAAATTCTTTAAATAGGTAGAAATCAAATCTTCCCTTAAAAATAAAGTGTAACAAATGCTGCAAGAAAAGATATATGAATTTTACCTATGAATTTTCTACCTAACATGAAGAAAATTGCCAAAACTTTGACTCAAATTAAAGAAAAATAATGCTTGGAAGGTGAATACAAGAGGAACCTGCAATTCACTGGAATTAGACTAGCCTAATAGATTTTCTCTAGGATAATGAGAATTCCTGAATGCAAGAAGGAAGATTGAATTCCTGAAGATTACAATCCAGGTTGTCCTTTTGTCCCATCACACACATTGTGTGTGTGTGCATGTGTGTGTGTGTGTGTGTGTGTTTGCACACCAACACATGTATGTGCAGAGAGAAATGAATATACACATATACACATCTATACACCTCTATCAATCAAATGCTCATTAAACTAGTTTTGGTTAATCTGCCAATAACCACTTAAGATATTAACTAAAGGGGTTGAGGAGATTTCTCTATTGCTGAAACACTTAACACTCAAGCCTGAGTACATAAGTTCAATTCTAGGAATGCTAAAGCCTTGGTGGACTTCTGTACTCTGCAACTGACTGCAAAATGAGAGGCAGGGATTATAGGGTTTCTCATAAATCTTGTGATAAGCACATCAAAGAACAGCAGAACAAGAATGCAGAGAGAAAAACCTGCCTCATACATAGTGGAAATGCCAGTTTAACCCAAAAGTGGCCCTGTGACCCACACGTGCACATTCACCACACAATAAAAAATATAATTAGTGATAAAATTTAAGCCTATACTAATTTTTCTTATAAAGCAGAAATGCAATATTTGTTTTCCTTTTATGTAATAATTGAAAAGAACTTCATGGTTGTTAATTGTTTTTAAAAGTACATGTCACATAATCCTATGAATAGGTATTCAAGTATCTAATGCTTATATTACCTTATTAGGCCAATGCCACATGCTACACAGTGTATCCTAGATATTGTAAAGTAAGGTAGAAAATGTAGTACATGATCAACTGTCACAAGTGCTAATAAAGACATATTTTTTCTGAGACACTGAATGTATGCTTCCCTTCACTACCATAGCTTTCTTTCAATAATTTTATTAATATTATTCCCTACTTTGTTACATGCCTATTATATTTTATCCCCTTCACATCACATCCTTTTAAAAAATGCCCTGCTTTAAATTATAATCAGAATCAGTATTATATATATATATATATATATATATATATATATATATGTGTGTGTGTGTGTGTGTGTGTGTGTGTGTGTGTAGTTACTGATACTGCAGTAAGTATAGATCTAAAAAAAATTTTAAATTCCTCTTTGTTGCAAGAATCATTAGATATAGATATAAATATAGATCTCACATCCCAGAAAAAGTGTGATCTTTATAACACTTATGCAGGTGATTTTTATCAAAAGTCTACAAAAAAGGAAGCTATAATATGTCCCCTTTTTCACAGTTCTTATAGCGCTCCTATGACATATACTAAGCAATTATAAAGCAGAGAAAAAGGTCAGAAAAATATTTTTTTTAACTGGAGAAAGTCCTCAAATGACCAGTTAGCTTCTGGACCAGTTAGCGTCTGTCACATCTGTAAACAGGAGCACTTGGTTTCTTTGCCATTGTTCTTTTGCAATATTTGCAATTTTACCACATGCCTTTGGAATTACACCCCACCTTAATTCAGTCTGTTTGGGAAACTATTAGCTTTGGGTATTGTGATTAAGGAAAAGGTCAGTGTGGCTATAACTTTTTAATAGAGACATGGAGAGCCCAGGTTTACTACTTTCTACCCTGTTCTAAAATGAAGTGTATATCCTTTATAAGAACTCACATCCTAGGAAAAAAGTGTGATCTTTATAAAACTGAAGCAAGTGATTTTAATAAAAAGGCTACAAAAAGGAAAGCTATAATCTGTCCCCCTTTTCACTCTGACCCCATCTGTTGTAAATGAATAAAAGCACAAATTGGGTTTTATGCTGAAGACTTTAAAGTTATGAGTGGTTTAAAGTTATAAGCAAATTAAATCCAGAAGGAGACTTGGGAGTTACATGAACCTACTGTGAAATGTAAGTTTCTACAAGGTGACCACAGTGGATCATAGTGAGCAAATGGTAAGAAAACAAGCTGGAAGGCTGGAGAAAGCTTGGTCCAGATTCCCCATCTCTTACATGCTCTTTGGGGTCCATGTATGAAGACAACATCCTGTGTCTGGAGTAAATAAGATGCATTAAGATTACATAAAGATAAATGCATTCCATTTAATTACTTGTTAATTGTTTGCTTAAGAACTTTTCACATTTTCTAATGTAAATTTTTCTGAAATGATTATACTTTCAGGGCATAGTGTTATTATTTTTCCTTGATTTACTTATTCAAATTTTTCATTTTATCTTTTTATATCTAAAATGTAAAGTTGTCAGCTCATATTTTCTTTTAATAAATGTATATGTGAAACTGTGCATTGAGCCAGGGCCTTGCATATTCTAAGCAATCATTTTACTTATAAGCCCCAAAATTAGTAACTCTAGACATCAAAATTATTTTAAAAAATTGTACTGATGATTGAAACTGAAAAACCAGAAAATGTGTGTATTCTCATATAGCAATGTTTTACACAGTCTCCCCCACCCAGCTCTGGATTCTCTCAGAAACCTGGTTGAAGTGAATAGACTGAGGTAACATTCAAGGCTGATGACTAAGGAAGTTAGCATGGAAAAAATAGGAATACCAAAGGAAACGTTCAAAGGCCCCATGCCATCCTCAAGCAAAACCGCACACCTTTATGATCCTCCTAATTTCATATTTTTCTCCTTCTTTACCTCTTCTGGGATGTGCCCTTTAAAACTGAGATTTACCCTATAATAACATCAAAATGCCTTCTCCAGGACTGGAACCTCTTTAGAAACAGCTTTTCTTGAAGTAAACGTTTATCAATTCAAGTGTTGACTGATGCGATCTGAGTTTACCTCGCTCACTGCTTATTAGCCTCCTAATCACAATTGCAAAAGGATTTGCCTATGTCTCATCTCATTTGTGAAATAAGAAATGGATCCTGAGCAGTGGGATCTCTGCTTGTCACATTTTCTGCCATCATGAAAGCAAGAGCTCTAAGTTCAAAAGCTGAGATAGGATCTGGTTACTGAAGTCTGACATAATACTTTTTATTTATTGGTAGAAGGGAATAATAGGGAAATAAATGTACTGACAGAGTGTTTGCAATATTCATGTAACATCAGTTCTTATAGAGCTCCTATCAAGCATACTAAGCAATTATAAAACAGAGAAAAAAAAGACAGAGAAAGTTTCATTTTAAAAACCGGAGAGATGGTTCAGTGGTTAATGTGCTTTCCTGCAAAGCCCAACAACCTGGGTTTGATTCCCCAGTACCCATGTAAGGCAGATTCACAAAGTGGCACATGCATCTAGAGTTCATTAGCAGTTGCCAGAGGCCCTGACACACCCATACTCTCCTCCATCCCCTCCTTCTATATTTCTCTACTTGCAAATTAATAAATACATAATAAATAAAATATTTTATTAAAAACTGTAGACAGTCCTCAAATGACCAGTTAGTTTATGAAATGGAAACTTTTGTGGTTTCCTAGACTAGAAAAACTGAAAATAAAATACTAAAGAAAATATTGCTTGGGTAATGGTTCACTCAATAAAGCACTTGTTGTTCAGACCCCCAAGACCCACAAAATGCCAAGTGGGCATAGGGGCCTGTCTGTAATCCCAGTGCTAGGGGCATGGGATTGTCAGGGAACCCAAGACAAGCTGACTAGCTAGAGTAGCCAAAGTGGTAAGATCTGGGTTCAAGTGCCTCAGTAAATAAGGCAGAGAGAGACAGAGTCAGATACCAACTGACACTAACCTCTGGGTGCCTCTCTGTATATGTCTCTCTCTCTGTCTCTCTCTCTCTGTCTCTGTCTGTCTGTCTCTCTCTCTCTCTCACACACACACAGACACACACACAAACACAGGCACCCATTCACACGTACAGGCATATACACATTTATTCCACACCATATACATAAAAAATAAAACAAAAAAATAGGAAATAAATCACTTAAGAAATGCATGTCTGTGATGTTAAAGAGATGGCTCTGAAACTCCAAAACAAGAATAGTTTTTCAGTTGTAGAAATGGTACAATTTTTAAAGGGGAGGCTCTCTATCATAGTATTTTAACTACCTCCTGCTCCATGTTAGAGCAACACACCCTGTCCTCTGACTGACCTTCCCTCAGTCCTCACTCCAGCAGGAGGCTTCTACTCAGCAGCCCAGTGGAAGAGGGACTGTGCTATATTTTCGGTGACATAAGAGGAACGATAGGACCAGCCAGAGATGGAGAGTTTCCAGGGAAGCGGAGAGTTGGAGGAGAAGCAATGGATAGGAGCTGCAGATGACCATACCCAAATCAGAGCCGTCTGTCCACAACTCTCAGACGATGTACCCTGCCAGTGTGAAGGAGGATTTCAACCTGCTCCTTGTATCAAAAGACAATGGGGCTCTAATAGCATGGAGGACGTAAGAGAATGTAGGTCATGGATACAGATATGCCTGGCAGGAAATGCGTAAGAAATAAAAGTTACTTATAATTTTTTTTACACTGTCTTTTGCTTTGCTTATATTTTTGTCATGCTTGCTTAAAAATTTTGTTGTGGTTTCCTTTTTCAAATAAAGCTTATTAACTCTCCTGCTTTGTCTCACACACCTCCAAACCATGAAATCTATCTGTGTTTATGGTATGAAAATATACTTTTTTGCAAGGGTTTAAAACAGTGATAGAGCCTTAATTAGCCTGCACAAGGCTTGCTTGTGATTCCTAACAAAAATAAAAAAAATAAAAAAAACAAGTATTATGAAGGCAGCAATAAAACTAAAAATATGTTAATTTTAATAAATCCAGCCTCAAGTTTGCAGTTTTTTGAGATAGTTAGAATAACTTCCACATAGTGTACCCAATATCCAAATTGTTGAGGGATTCTATAGTCTGGTTTGTGTTTCCCCACTCCAATGACTACATTGGATTCCTAAGTGCATAGTGACAGGATCAGAAATCCAGCCATTAGGAGGTGGTTAGGTTAAAGGGAAGAACCCTCAAAAGGGGGGTTATTGTCCTCTGCTAAGGTATTTCTTTTATTGAGCTAGGAAAGAGTCTCACCAGATAACAGATATGCTGGCTCTTTGATCTTGAATTCCTCAGCATTATGAACTAGGGAGAATGAATTTCTGTTGTTCCTAAGATCATCTGGTTTGCGATCCTGTGCTATTTGCAGCCTAAGAGTGTGTGACCATTGATCAGAGGGACAAGGGTACATGCTTCTCTTCCAAGATGGAGAGGTAATTTATAGCAGACATTGTAATGTTCTGTTAACACCCATAAGGGTTTCGCAACATTCTTTAGACACTTGGCCCATGGAAAACTATTTGTCTGTTGTACACATTACACACTGGGTAATCAGCAAAGGGTTGAAATGACCCCTCCATAGATGTAAACAGCTCAGTTCACAGCAATTTCAAACAGAAGAATATTTGAGGACTCTGAAACTCCATTGTGTTGTGTAGCTGAAATAAAAAAGGAAAAGAAGCCTTGAATGCAGTTTCAGGAGAATCTCAAGGGTAATAAGCCTTAGGATTTGAAATCCTAAAGATAAGCTATATCTGTTTTAGATACGTGTATGTTTGTCTTAAGAAATGTCTTTACTCAACTTTACTCCACATCACGAAGCACTAGGAAATTAGATTTATAATTAAGAGAAAGGCAGGGATGGGAGTGTATTATCATAATCCAAGCACTTGGAAAACCAAGTCAAGAGAATCACTTATTGGAGGCTAGACCCTGTCTCAACCCCCCAAAAAACTAGACAGGCATGCTGAAATCTGCCTGTAATCCAAGCATTTAGGAGAAGGAAAGCAGGAGGCTGTAGGTCTTCCTCAGATACATAGACTGAAATCAGCCTGGACTACTTGAAACCGTTTGTCAAAACAAAATAAAACAACAAACACTATAAAATAAACTAAGAAGAAAGAGAAAATTCTCCTAAATAGAAAATCTAGAAGTGCAATTACACTCATTCCTATGAAAAGCACTATAGTTTTTGGGCTAACTCTAAATAAGTAAATATAAAAAATCATTTCTGAGAATAATGTGACAGACAAAAATAACATTGATCTTAGTGTTCAAAAGTGAGTGGATGGGCCCTGGATGGGGAAACTTCCAGACAAAGCTGTCCAAAAGTCAGCTGACCCTTGTCAGCGGGAGGGTCTCTGATTCTGGAGCTCTGACTGTGCTCCCAAGAAGAAGGCAGAGAGGCTCCCATGAGACCTGAGCTTGGCCTGGACCACATCCAAGAGCCTCACAGTAAAACTTTGGATTTCATGTCCAAATGAGATGGTTTGAAATGGGGAAACTGACTTGGTCTGTTTTATATATATTTTTAATTAGCATGCAGAGTAGCAGGCTTCCTCATATGTATTAGTTTTGGTTTGTGCTCTCACTTTTCCGTCTCGGCTGCGCCTCGCTGCTCGCACCATTGCGTCTGCAATATGTTCCTTTCGGCTTTCATGTCACCTGTGTTCTATTACTCTCCCCACCCTCTTCCTTAAAGCCTCCTTCTTCCTCTCTCATGGGTCCCTTTCTACTTTTATGACCTACGCCTACACTCATTCCCACATTAACACACAGATACAGAAGTGAGAAGCTAGGATCCACATATGAGACAGAACATGTGGTATTTATGTTTCTGAACCTCAGTTACCTTACTTTGCATAAGATTTTCCAGCTCCATCCCTCTTCCCTCAAAGTTCATAATTTCTTTTTTCTTTTCAGTAGGATAAAACTTGAATGTGAATATGTACATTTTTATTATTCATTCATCTGATGATGGACAACCAGGCTGATTCCATCCTCTTGCTATTGTGAATAGAGCAGAAAAAATTATATATAATTTTATATATATAAATATATATAATATATATAATATATATAATATATATAATATATATATATATATATATATATATATATATATATATATATATATATAATTATATATATAATGCCGTTGTTTGCAATGCTGTGGTGGAGGTGATGTCTGCCCCTCTGCTCATGCCATCATTTTTGCTGCCAAGATGGAGTCTCCCCTGAGTCCATAAGCCTAATCAACCCATTCCTCCACAATCTGCTTTTGCTTGGGTTCTTTCGGCACAGCAACTAGAATGCTGACTGAAACAGGGGTTATATATCTAGGAGTGGTATATTGTAGCACATATGTATGATATATATGATAGCATATAGATTCTTTGTGGGGTATATATCTGGAGTGGTATATTGTAGCATATACATATATATATATATATATATATATATATATATATATATATATATATATATATATATATATATATTCTTTGGGAGTATATATCTGGGGTGGTATATAGTAGCACATATGTATGATATATATGAGAGCATATAGATTCTCTGGGGTATATATCTGGGAGTGGTATATAGTAACACACACATATTGATTCTTTGGGTGTATATATCTGGCGTGGTATAGCTTGTTCATATGGCAGTTCCATTTTTAGCTTTTACAAAACACCCATACTGAATGGCTGCGCAAGTTTACATTCCTACCAGCAGTAATTGCAGATTCCATTTTTCTGAATAACAATAAATGCTCTTTGATACTTTTATGTGGTCACTTGGTAGGAAAGTGGTTTGCCATCAGGAAGTTGTGGACTCAGTGAGACTGGTAAGAAAAGTAGGCGAGCAATCAATTTCAAGGTGACCACTAGCACCAGGATGGTCCAGGTTCAATAAACTCAGGATAGAGATGGAAAATGTATCGTCTTAAATCAGTAAAAGAGTTTAGAATCCTAGAGTGAAACAAAAACACAAAAGTACAGTTGAGATATAAGAACAACTAGTCATTTGCATACCATGGGGAAATTGTGACATTTCAAACAGTTGTGTCAGTGTTAGCCTTTACCCTGCTTTTTATGGCTTAAAGACTCAAAAATCCATGTTGGTGAATATGAAATCTGCAATATGACCATATGATCATCTATTATTTTGGAATTATTCTCTGCAAGGAGAGAGGATTCTTTTTCATTGATTCATTAATCGTATGGGTCATTGTTACATATTGAAATCTGAAAATTCAATATTCTGTTTATAGGCATGCCTCATGCAACATATCCCTAAAATTTCCCCAAATAGAATGTTTCTTGCTATCAAACAACATCTATCTCTGATTTGGCAAATTCACTTGTAAGAGATATATTTATACCAGAAAAAAAAAAACAAGAAAAAGATCAACAGAAAAAAAAAGAAAAATGTTTCAGGTTATATTTCCAATCAGATGAGTCAAACTCACAGTCTCATGTAGATAGATGTCTTAAAAATACTCTCTCCCTGTGAGAAACTCAATGTAGATGGGGCCAGGAATGACCAGGTCATGGGACATAAAGTAACTGCTTTCTGGTGACTTTATCCATTGCTTGATGATTTGGAAGTAGCATCTTGAATATTTTATTTTTCACATGAGAGTAGATATTTTTTAAAAACAGTTTGTAAAATGGGATATGTGATGATAGTTTTGGTTTGAATAGCAGCCCATATCGTTAATATTTTGGTAAATACATCAAACAGATAATATTTCCTACATACCAAGTTCTATTCCATGTAACCTGAAAATGTTTGCTAATATGAAAATATAATTTAGTTGTAGATTTTGTTATGAGGAGATTATTTTGAGTCTTCTGGGTATATACTAAATGTGATCACATTTATCCTTATAAAAGCAAGGTGGAGGAAAATTAAAAGCACATGCACAAGAGAGGGTGAATGAGGAAGAGAGGTGGGAGGATGCAGTCACAAGCCAAGGGATACTCATCACAAAGGAAGACAGAAGAGGCAAAGAGGTGGAACACTTTGTGTTTGAAGTAGTAATGCTGATTTCTGGCTTTCGACTTGTAGAACAGTCGAATATATTTTTGTTATTTAGAGCTAATTTGCTACAGTAGCCAGGTGAGAATGGAATGTTGACCTTCAGCTAGCATCTTCATACAGAATCTCTGAATCTGTTATTTCTACAGATTTCTCCAGAAATCAGAAATCAGAATCTATTTCTGATGTTAAGTAAACAAATGTGAGGATAGGGCTGTTGCAGTAAAGTCCACTCTGGTAAAATGCTTGAATCTGTCCCCTAATTCAGTGAGCTGTTCTGCATTCCAAGTGAATACAATCCACACATTCTCTTGTAACTACTTGCTAATATTATTGATCCAATTGTTTCTTGACTCAGCATCTGTTTGTATCCTATTATCATCTATTACTCTAGCTACCTGTGCAAAAGTGAAGAGTGTTTAGTATTTCAGGTCATAAGTTTTGGCTGTTTTTCCATATAAAGCCTATAAGGTCAGAATCACTCACAAAGGCTTATTGTCTAAATAAAATCTTAAAAATTCTTTATATATCTTAACTAGAGAAAGCATCAATGTTCCTGTTAAGTGATGGTGTCAAGTTATGCAATATTTTTAAACTTTAGTTGCTTCATCTTGAAAATGTGCATGTACTCTGAACATCAGAAACACACACAGTCCATAGGATAGAATCTAGAATGTTAGAAACAGATACTCTGAGTCATTGTAGTCAACGATCGCCTTCCTTCTCCTCCTGATCTTCCTCTTCCTACAACTGTAAGGGATATTACTGCATTTTCTTATAGAATTTAGTATTACTCTAAAAACTTTAAGTGATGGAATTAGTTGTGGAACGAAACTCAAACAAGCCACTCAGTGAATGTATCCTCACCTTATAACAAATAAGGTGTTAGAACTATTACAAATGCTCATTTAATTTTACCATTAACAACGAAATGACAAAAATCTAAGTGGGGGATTTGCATTCAACAATAAAGCTGTTGAGCCTACTCCATGCTCAGTAGGAACGTGTGGCATATGTATAACCAGTGATAAGAAGTCTGCTGAAAACCAAACTTGCGTGTCTTCTACCATAAACACTGAGAAAGAAAGCACCTTTCTTCCCTGAGGCACAATAAATAATAGATGTCTGCAAGAAGAGTTCTCTCTAAATTCCTAGAGTGCCACAGAAGGAATGATTGCAGAAGACAGAAGAGGGTTATTTTGTTTGGTTTTGATGTTTTTTTTTTCCCTCAAGTCTTTTGATGTATGTTCTAGCAACATCATTTAAGGCAAAATAAAATATATCAAAGAAGAAAAGAAGTGTAAAATTATTCAAGAAACTAGGCCCTTTAATAGCTTCAACAAATAATTATGTAGTGTCAGAGATGATTTGCCCTCTAATTTGTAAACTTCCAGTAATGAACTAGTTTTGTATGTTTCCATCGTGTTTCTGTTTCATTTTTTTCCACACTTGGACTTGTGTTTACAACACTGGCGAAATATTTTACATTTCACACTTTTCGTGCCACCCATGTAGATTTTATTTTCTGAATGAGAACATTAACATCTGAAATGGCTTGCTAGTAAGTACAAACTCACACTTTTAAAAACTATTTCTTGGTTTTGGTTCATTTTAGTTAGCTTTTCTGAGCTCTTTCAAAGGTATAGGAGGCACTCATGCAAATTTTCATGGATTCCCTTACACCAAATAAAGAATTTTAATCTTAACCTAAAATGTTGAAAGAAAAAGACAAATTTCAAAAATAAATGTAAAACAACTTATATTGTTATAAAGTGAACAGTAAATATTAATTTTAGTTTTAGTTTTTGTAATTATGATATCATCTACGTTGATTTGGCCTGCTTTCTTGCCAGGTTCATAGTAATAAGAGCTGATGTGCACCACCACAAACTTTTACCCTCTAGAAACTAGAGGAAACAGGTAATGAATTCATGCTAAGAAAGCTATTCTCTTTGTCTATCAAATTATAGGCTTTGTGTTAAGCTTTGTATATCTAGTTTCCTTTTCTTCCTTTTCAAGATAATTTTCTTTGATAATTTATGAAGGAGAATTTATCTTTCTATTGCAAAATCAAACTTTAGAATCTGAAGTTCTTCCATTCTGCTGAGCTATCTTCTGTCTTGAAGTTGGGAAGAAGAAACTGGAAATGAAACTGAGTATGGTGGTGGTGGTGGTGCATGCTTGTAACTCCAGCACTCAGCTGAAATACAAATATCTCTACAAGTTAGAGGCTAACCTGGGCTACATAATGAGCTCAAGACCAACCTAGGCTATGTAGCAACACCCAGTCTGGAAAGAACAGAAGGAAATAGAGGGAAAGAAGGAAGGGGAAGAGGGAGGGAGGGAGGGAGAAAGAGAAATCAGATTATTTGAGATTTTTCCTCCCTGGGACAAACATGTGGGTTCACAGGTTTTGGAAGAAGACCAGCTGACTCCATTGCACCCGGTGTGAGGTGAGGCAGAATGTCATGGCAGTGGGGAAGTCTGGCAGGAAAGGTTGCTCACTGCATGGTGAACAGAAAGTAGAGAGTCTAGGAGGGCCTAAGGACAATATTTGGCCTTCAAAGGACGTATGCCCACCTTGAATTACCCCTCCAATAAGACCTGTCATCACCTCCTAAGAATGCCATTGAAGTAAAACTTCATGGATATATTATTTTGATAAAACAAGATCCTTCAAAATCTAATCACATCCTAAAACCCATTGACTGGCAACCATGCCCTTTAAGACTTTTGAGGGACATTTTTTTTATGAAAATCATAACATAGATAGCATGTTTAGAAACTAAAAGGGTTCATACAACACAATGCCTGATTGACAGTGACTAGTATTGTCCATTGGGTAGTAAAGAACCAGACACTTCAATAAATTCTGAAATTTGAGCAAGAATTAAATCACTGAAATCCCCCTTCTTCCACACTGTCTTCTCAGGCACACTTTTATCATCTAAAAGGTGTTCATTACCCATAGCCTTCCCTGAGGCTTCCTGCTTAGCACATCTGTGAATGTGTTACTGTCAGTACTTTCTCTATAAACCCTTCAGAATAGAAAGCATATATATCAAGGCAAGGTTTTGTCTATGGTACTACCACTAAGCTACTGCTCAAACCCTAGCAACTTATAGTTTAAGACAAAAGGATTTTAAAAAAAAATATATGTTTATAGAAATTAAATAATAATTTTAGTTAAAATATTCCTCTTCTCTTGGAGCTTCAGAGAATGGGTCAGAAAGAATAATACATCTGAAGTTTCTGACTGCATCTAATCACAAGCTCACATACTGTTATCACAAAGTTGGGGTGGAGGATCCACTCATTACAGGATATAATTGAAAACTTAGAAATCTTAAGTGAAAGCAGGTGTTACACTTTGGATCTGGGATATCTTCCACAGGGTCATATGTTTGAAACTTTATCCACTGTGGTGATGTTTCTTTGAGAAGTGGGTGTGGTGGTTTGAATCAAATGTTTCCTCTAAATTCGTGTGTATTGAATGCTTGGTCCCCAGCTGGTGGCAATGTTGGAAGTGGAGCCTTGTGGGAGGAGATGTGTTGCTGGAGGCAGGCTTCAGGCCACTTCCTCTAGTCTAGCCAGATCTCATCTCACTCTTCAGTAGCCTTTGTCCACCTGCTTCCATCCTGAAGCTTCCTTTGGAGATTGTAAGCCAAAATAAATAACTTTCCTCCTCTGGAGGGGAATACCATTGAAGTCTCAATTTAGTTGATGTTTGGTTTTTCTAGAGGAATAGAACATTAGAAAGAATTTGTTTTCTAAGTGATTTATTGGATTAATTTACAAGATAGGAGCTGTCCTCAGGCTTGAGCCTTGAGAAACCCAAAAGTTTCTCAGTTCATACCCCAAGTGCCTCAGCAGTGCTTATGTGGCCCTGATGGCCCAGAAGATACTTAGAAAGCCAACTTGTCTTCACTCTACATGGGAAGGCTGATGAAACTCGGTCCCCATGTCCATAAAGGATTGCCACAACAGGGTAGACACACAATGAATAGTGAGGACTGCCCCATACAAAGCATACTGCAGCGAGGAGCTCAGATGCCAGCCTCAAGGGCAGTGTTCCCTCAGTGCTTGTAGGTGGACAGTCCACCACTAGAAGGACTGTGCACTCCGGTGGAATGTCTTCCCCAGTTAATCCTTCCTGGAAACACCCTCATAGACAGGCTTCTTGGGCGTGCCTATGGCTAGACTCCTAACCTGAGCCACTTGAGAAACGAAGGGAGCCCGGATAGTCAACAAAGCAGTTAGGATTTTCTAATCCAGTGGCTTTGCATGCTTTGGTGATTAGCAGTCAATGGACGTGACTAGTTATTTGAAATTGAATTTCCAAACTTGTCATAAACTTCTTTGATTCATGAAAATTACGATTTAGTAAGATTGAGTGTCTACAATGAGACCAAATGAAAGGTATAGGAAAGCAACAATGAATATTTTCTAATTAATTTTAATTCCAAAAATAGGGAATAAAATAAAATTACTTTTAGGGGTTGAGAGATTGCTCAATAGCTAAGGCACTTGCCTGCTAAACCTAACGACCAGGGTTTGATTCCCCAGTTCCCATATAAAGCCAGATGTAGTTGTGCATGTGTCTAGAGTTTGCTGGCAGCGGTGCACATTTTCTCCTATTCTCTCTCTCTCTCTCATAAATAAATAAAATATTTTAACAATATTAAAATTGTGAAGATGTTTAGGAGGCATTTCATGTCTACACAATTCAGGAATTTAATGTGAATCATTATTTTCATAATCAGAATATCATTATGGTTTTGAACATAGTCATGTCATTGTTTTTTCTCTTTGGAGTCTTTCATATGCTCATCTGTTAATTCATTGCTCTAGGTATTACATGAAGTGGCAGTTTAAATAAGACATCTGTCTGCTTCATTCATAAGATCATTGTTAAAAAACATAGTTTATTATGAATTTTAAAATCTACCTCTCTATCAGGACCTACAAGTCTCTGCGAACATTGTAGAAGAGGGAACAGAAAGATTGCAAGAGCCACAGTAGGGGAAGGTGCACTGTCCTCCCCCCATGAACTGATTGTTTCTTTCATAACCCCAGAGTGGTTACCGATACACTGTTCTGAGCTCATAATCATTTTGGCATAGAAGATGCAGGAGGACAAAAGGAACGAAGGCACAAAAACAAGGAAGGACTACCTTGAAAGAGAAAATTCTCAGTGGAATAGGTTAGGGAAGTGGGGATAAAAGAGGGTAATGTGAATGCCACCCAAACAAATTGCAGGATGATCATACATTAAAGTTCTCAGTAAAACTTTTCAAAAGAGGGCTGGAGAGATGGCTCAGCGGTTAAGGCACTTGCCTCCAGTGCCTAAGGCCCCCCGGTTCAATTCCCCAGTACCCACATAAGCCAGACCCACAAGGTGGTGGCTCTTGTGCTCTCTCTCTCTCTCCCTCTCTCTTTCTCTCTCTCTCTCTCTTTGTATCTATCTGCTTGAAAAATGAATAAAATATTTTAAAAACTTTTAAAAAGAAAAAAATCTCAAACAATAGGAAAGTTAGCCCATTTAAAAATTATTTTCAAATTAGCATATAAAATTAGAGATCATTTTAAATATGTATCATAATATTTTAACTTCATTTACCAGTTGGAATTATTAAAACAAATTAATTAATAAAGTATAACAGTTGTTAATTTGTGAAGAGAATATCAATATTGCTATTTTAGCAATTTTTGAATGACATCTTTACTTGCAGTAACCTGAAGAGAAAGCTTCTGCAAACCAGTTTTGGATTGCATCAATGGATAGTGTCTAAATGTTCAGTGGCAAATATAAAATAAACAGCAGTGATCACATATCCAAGCAAATATCATTGAAAGGTAGAAAACTGACAGACCTAAGAAAATGCATAAGGGTAAGAATCATATAATAGTATTTATCAGTTTACATCAAGGAGTAGAAATGTTTATATACAATTGTATGTGTATGTGTATTTTAATTTGTATATTTTCCTTAAGGAAATCTGTAAACAGATTCCACGGGTGAGGTTTCCTCAATGACGTTTATGAGCCTATCCTTGGAATTAGCAAAGTGTATGATTTAAATAATTTGGTCAGATTGTAAGAAAGTTCGAGCATCTGGTTTGAACTCATCTATCACGCATAGTAACGTGAATAAATGGAGACATTCATCACTATGCACACAACAGAAATTGTGTTCTCCTATTGATATAATTAAATACTCGTAGAAGCCTAAATGCATAATAGCTTCCAGACCCTTTGTTTAATGCCAAAAATCAATGGCTCCGCTTCCAATGAACTCGATAGGCATATGTTCCTAGTCAGAGCCATCGTGAACTCTCTCCAGTTTCTAAACATTTATTGCTGGTACTGTAATAATAAACATCTTGCATTTATAAAATGTAATGTTGCCTAGAATTTTTCATTTTTCAAGAATGCAGAGCACACTATCTAATGGCTCTCATATGTCCGGTATGCCCATGAACAATTTGTCTTCAGAGTGGAGTGTTAATCTGACACCTCAAGGACAGACCTGTTTTCAGAGGGACTTTGAGAGAAGCTAGAAATGTTCATAGGCTTCAATAACTACTGAAAATCTTAGTGAACTGTGGCTGGGATCTCTCAGAGTTCTGGATCAAATTATTTCTCCAGGCTGGATTTTGCTTTAACCAGAGTTATTAAAGATGTTAGAAGATTATTTTTTGACTCGTTGCCAAATATGTACATAGCATATATATCCAAAGTAATGATGTTTATGGTGCAATTGCTTTGTTTTTCATTTTTCATTTGGACTAGAGGTGGGTGTGTGACAGTAATGCACTTTCCATTTCTTTAATCTAGTTGCATGGGATAACCACACAGCAGAGATAAAGGAAGCACATGTATTATTTTGGAAATAAATACTGTGGGTCAGAGCCAAGTCTGTTCTCTAAAGACAAATCTACAGTTTACTGTCATTTTTAATCTCATGATAAAGAAAACATTAGATATATGCTTGGTTTTTAAAGTTTTATCTGACTGTTATTTTTGCTTGTAAATTTGTGTGCGTGTGTGTGTGTGTGTGTGTGTGTGTGTGTGTGTGTGTGTGTGTGTGTAAGTGTATGACATGTCATGTCCTTCCTGCCAATGAGGGGCACTCACCTGTGGTCAGAGAGAGGGCTGGGTGTCCAGAGAGAAATCTCCATTGCTTTCCACAGGTTCTCATGTGAGCAGGAGTCTCTTACTGACCCTGGAGCTGGCTGGTTTTGACAAGTCTGGGGATTTCCAGGTTGTTGCTCTCTTTGCAGGACTAGGGTTACAAACCCAGCTGCTTAAGTGAAAACCTGGAGTTTTGAACTCTGGCAGCTTCAGGCCCCCCAGGCTCTCATGCTTGGTCAGGAAGTGCACTTAACCATTGAGCCATCTCTTCACCCCACTTTTTAAAAAAATTATGCCATTTTCCCCCACAAAAAAATCAAAAGAAAGAAAACAGGAAATTAAAAAATATTCCTTTCATGATGTTTTCCACTTGGAGTATAAAAGAAAATAAAAATTAACTTCACCAATGGAATAAAACATTACCCATGTTAAGGAATTTTAATTGGTACATGAAAAATGACTGAGCTAAAGCTTAGAAACGTAACCAATAACATTTACACTCCAGTCCGTGTTTGCTTTTCTAATCTGACGTGCATTGTTAATCTTAAAGTTCCCAGGTGGCTTGCATCGGACTTGGATATTTATACCAATACCTCCACCTAGAACAACCTTTGTGCAGGTGTGAGGATAAAACAAAACGAGTGATATCCACCTGGCACAAGCACAAATTTGGTCATTTCTTGAAGTCATGTTTCATATTAAGAAAAATCAGTTTAACTTTTACCTACAAAAGATTTCTAGTGCCTTTAGTCATGTTGTTTCTTTTTACCCCACAGAAATATGATAATCATAACTTTTAAAAAGTGATAATTTCTCATACAGAAAAAGCAATTATGTCCCTTATATATAGTGACCACAATTATTATGTATGATGTTAGTATCCTAGGTTACTACATTTCTAACCAGAGTCTGTAGGCAATCATTCTGCACTATGTCTGATATATAAAAGATAAAAACACAAATATTTAAGGTAGAAACAACATTTCATGTGAGTTAATATTTTGACGAATATTTATATTTCAGGGACTAACATTTCCATGTAGGCGAAAATAGTTCACTGAACTTCAAAAATTCATTTATTCAACCTCTGCAGTGCCCACAATCAATGTTTTGAAATGAAAGCTGGAAGTGTCCCTGGAGCAGTTCAGTGTAAGGTCTGTGGTTCCGCTGGGAAAACAGCAGGCAGAGAGCTCGGTGAAGACTATGGTCTGTAGGGATTTATGAATGGTTCTTTTTAGTCAACTAAGACATATTTCTCCTGATGTTAGGTTGACTGACAGGACAAAAATTAAGTCAAATCTAAGCATCACTTCCTCTATTTAATAAGAAAACTATGGCTATTAGAGCAAAATTGAATAGAGATATTCTTTGAATTAAAGGTATACTTCAATATTCTCTTCATAGTTCATATGCATACATGTGGACATTTATAGGTATAGATGCATATATGCATGTGTAATACACACGTAATATATTGTAATCTCGAGAGGAACTTTTCTAAGCAAATAAACAAGATTCCACTAGGGTTAACGAGCCATGTGAACAGAAGTTTTCATGGCTAGGTCATAAACCTTGGTAGAGAAGGAAGAATGAAATAAGTATGGAGAATTGAAGCACATTAAATATAGAAAAGATGAAGTCCTGCAGGAGTTTCCTGCCCTATTTTTAGCCGCCACTGTGAGACTGGTGACTTACCTGTAATAACACATCAATTTCCACATCTTACATTTTATGAAGGCTCTAATTCTCTCTTAATCTTATATTATTTGAACACAGTGGTGACTATTTTTTTCCAGGTTTATATATAGAAAGAAAAATTGACATGCCAAGATTTTCACTTGTCTAGCATTGTTTTATATGACTATGTGTATGTGAGGTGTGCATGCATATGTGTGCATGTACACATGTGGGTAGGAACAAATGTGTGTGTGCAGGTAGGCATATACATTCAAGGATGAGGAAGCTCAAGGTTGACATCAGGATGTCTTTGTCTCTAATTTTTTCTTTTCTTTTTTTTGATTTTTTTTTGAGGTAGGGTCTCGCTCTAGCTCAAGCTGGATTGGAATTCATTATGTTGTCTCAGGCTGGCCTTGAACTTGTGGCAATTCTCCTACCTGTGCCTCCTGAGTACTGGGATTAAAGGCAAGCACCACCATGCCTGGTTTGTCTCTACTTCTTGACCACTGGAATCATAAGCAGGCACTGTACCACCTGGCATTTACGTGGGTGCTGGATGTCCAAACATATCCAAAATCAGTGCTTTGACTACTTAGTCATCCCCCAGTCGCAACATCTCCCCCACTCTTTCTATATTTACTGAGCAATTTTTTTGAAGCAGAATCTCAATCTAAACAAGACTGACCTGGAACTCACTTTGTAGCCCAGGCTGATCTCAAACTCACCATTATTCTCTTAGGTTAGCCTATAGAGTGCAGTGAATGAAGACATATGCCACCACACCCATCTCTGAATAAATTTAAGTTGAAAACTTAAACACCCAATCAACTGACAAGTTTTGTTGAGGCATGTCTGAGAGTTCAGTGTAAATTTTCTTTTGAATAAAACAAAAATTGTTCCCTGCACATAGGACAGGGGAGTCCAACATTGCAGTATAATGTTTACAACTGGCTATGAAATTTGAATGTTCACAGAGTTTAAATGATGGTAGAAAATATGAAACAAAAACATTTTATTTAAATCTATACAACATTATTTCTCAATTATGGGAGGAAGAAGAAAAGTGAAAATTGTGCAGGTATGCAACTGACAAGAATACCATGTGTTTGGACTCTGGTAATTAAGGGATTCTGTTTTATCATGTACTCTATGAATGAGGACTTATGATCTTAAATTTCATATAGACTTCCCAAACCTTCTATTTGGACTTTTAATTAAGGAGAGAGAGAAAAAGGAGAGAGAGAGAGAGAGAGAGAGAGAGAGAGAGAGAGAGAGAGAGAGAGAGAGAGAGAGAGAGAGAGATTGATTGATTCCAGGATAGGACAGCGGATCTCAGGGATGTGATAGATTTTCCATTAACTTTTACAAGAATTGCTTAGCATAATTACAGATGCAGAAAAGTACTTCAAAAAGACTAATGTTCTCACTCCTGGATCTTTCTTCTAGTAAAAGGAGATAATTTGCTTGCAGGAATTCTTGGCATTTTATTGTTTTGCAAACTGTCTAGTTGTTTCTTGTATGCTTTTAAAACTATTTTCTTGGTGTGCTAATGCACCCCTATCACTGTACATGATCTTCCACGTGATACAACAAGATAGTAAAATTTATACAGAAAAATGACTCAGCAAGAAAGCAAATTCTCCCTAAATTACCATGTTCATGTGAACCATTGATCTTACCATTAACTCAATATAGTGTGTCATGACATAAAGAACTGGTTATATAAAGCTACACAGTACTTGATTAAGTGAACATGCTTCTAATTTACAGGTTTAAAGCAAGCTAAAAATTTGTAAGCCTCTAATGAAAACATTGCTATGGGAGAAAATAACAGTATTCAGTTTATTTTCAAAATATGTTGAATTAATAAGTTATTTAACTCACAAAAGTGTGAGTCCTGCTTTGCATAGATTAGATGGATATGAATTTTAATAATAACAAATTTTTTGCTGTGAATTCAGTGATTAATGGAATATCACAATTTCCAATGGCATAGTTAGGTAAGATGATTTTCAATTGCATTTTATTCAATTTGTATGCATTGAAAGCCCATGCTTACTTACTTTTTTTACAATGGAAACTATTGTTTAAATAGAAATTATTTGATTCTTGTACAATTTACTTGTAACAGTGATGTTTGAAAAATATCTTACTTTAGAATTGCTATTCTAAGAAAATCTGAATTTAATCATTTTAAAAGAACTATATTGTTCACAGTTTACTTTTTAAAATATGATAATGAGCCTTAATAATTTAAAATACAATAATGCACAGTAATGATGAAAAACACAATACTTTTATACCTCTTGTTTTAATTGACAAAGGAAAGCATCATTAAGTATTACAAAGCTGTTTTCAACAAAAACTAATATAATAATGATGATCCAAGATAAAAAGCAGCAAAATGAATATAGAATTTATGCTTTAATGCTCCAATTGAATGTGATTACATTTTTCTAAAGTGTAACCTTCTGAGCAAAGATTAGTAAACCTTACCACATGACCAGCATTTATCATGCAGAATAAACCATTAGAAAACACATAAGAGATGGTCCTCAAGCACACCATAGTTTGTATGGACCAACACATACAAAATAGGTATAAAATAAAATTACAAGGAATGCCATGGGGGTATGTAGCAGTTAGCTTCTCATGGCGAGTTTACACTTCAAAGGGAAAGTTTCCTCATGCTGGGGAAAGCATGTTGGGAGAAGATAGACCAGTGTCACACATTCTTCTCAACAGAGAGGAAATAGAGACTGAGCTCTGTGTAGAAAGCATGGCTGGACGATAAAACCCCAAGTCCCACCCCAATGACACACTCCCTCCAGCAAGGAATGAAGTATGAAGCTTATTCACAAACACATGACATTTTACATTCAAACTACCGCAGCTCCTGAGATAGCTCAGTGGGTGAAGAGCGTTCTGCACGATCACACAGACCTGAGTTCAGGTCTCCAGTGCTCAAGCTAAAGCCAAGCATGATGGCACATCTAATGCACCATTGCTGGGGGGTCAGAGGCAAGAGGATTGCTAGGAATGGCTAGATAGCTAGAGCTCTAGGTTCAGTGAGGGACTTTGTGTCAAAGACTAAAGTCACTGAAGATCAAGTACAGTGTTGCCCTCTGTCATCCACTTACATGAACACACACACAAATACACACACATGTGCACATGCACCTCCTCTACACACACATATGTCTAGAAAAATGCAAACACACAAGCATATACTACACACAAATTCACAAATGAAAAAAAAACACAAAAGTAATGAAGGAAACAGTAATGGTATCTACTTAAGATTCTCAGGTTAAAAACCAAAATAAAAATAAGAGCACAGTTAACATTTTTGGAGATTATAAAATAAATTAAAATAATACATTAAAAATTTTAGATGATTGTGTTTATTAATTTATACTTAATGGAAAAAAAAACACAAGACACTTAAAGTCTTTGAAGTTTTTCCACAAAGATTGATTCCAGGGCAGATAGCAGATCCCAGGGATGTGAAAGAGTTCCCATTAAATTTTACAAGAATTGCTTAGCATAAGGTATTAAATTGCTGTCTTCTGGTTAGCATAGACTAAACTGCACTAACGAGCAGTGCTCAAAATGCTTGTTGACATAAACACAGCTGAGATTTATTTGTTGTTCACATCACCAGCAGACACGCCAGGCAGTCCATGCCGTCCTCAGCGGGCTGGGGTCCTTTTGCTTTACCTGGGTGGAAATCTTGAGGACACAAGGAGAACCTCATTCTGGAATTTGACAACCATTTCTCATCCATGTTTAGAAACAGACCACAGCAGTAGTCAGGTAGGAACAGCATCAAGTAGTCGCTGTCCTTAACTTAACTGTCCTTAGGACTCAGGTTGAAGGACCCTTTTCCCTGTATGGATACAGCTCTTGGGAAGCTCTAGAAGTCTCAATTCTTCAACCATTGCAGGTAAAAGCTTGAGTATCTACTAAGCAGACTTTGATATTAGAAGTCACCAGCACTTGACAGTGGCCTGAGCTACTGCCCTTATATAGACTTGGAAAGTTATATATCATTGAGTTATTTTTTAATAAATTATTACTGTTAATAAAACTATGTTTAGAAAATGCTTAGCAATTTTTGTTCATCATTATTGTGACTAAGATATTTCTGATAAAATGCCACCTAGCTTTTAATTCCTTATAATATATCTCAATAAAGTTTTTTTTAAATCTATGTAATTGAAGACAAACTATTTATATACAGTTATATGCTTATAAATTATATATGTATGTGTGTGAAAACATTAAGTTTGAAGTTTTCATATATACATGAATATATAGAAATTATATACTGAGTTTTCAGTTTCATGTTGTTGCCTCTTGTTATAGCTGCAAATATTGGAGGAAGTTTTGAAGAAAGCAAAGTCATAAAGTATATGAGAAATATGCTTACAATGGATGAGAAAATGACTGTGATGATGTTCTGATTGTGGAGATATCATCTCCTGCTGGCATGTGCACATTGGCATCTTTAATAAACATCTTGTATGCAACTGCTTTAAAAGAGAAGATAAACAAAAGTCTTAAAGCCCATTTTCAGTAAGGTGTGCAATTAGAAATCACACATAGTTGAATGTGTACAATAGGACAAATTTTGGAAATTTGGAAATTGAATTGTCAGTTCAGTCTTTTATCAACTGTATCTATTAAGGAGAAAGTCAACATGTTTAAGAGACTGAATGTAAAAGCCATATTAAACAGTGAGAAAGTAAAGAATAAAGCCCTAAATTTTGATATATTTTAAACTCAAACTCCATGATATCAACAAAAATTAATTAATTAATTAATTAATTAATTTATTTATTTATTTGTGGTCATGGAGATTGCACCCAAGATATTGCATATAGTAGGTATGGATTCTACTCCTGAGCTACATATACCCTCAGCCAGGATAACAAAGAAACATCTGAAGTAGTGTATCTGACAATGCCATCAGTACACTTTCATTTGATTTATAAACAAACAAAACAATAATGGAAATGGCTGTTCTGGACCTAAACAAAAACAGCCATTATCTGTATTGGAGGTGAATGCCTTCTGTAACATTAATCATACAGTAGATGAAGGTATATAATAACCAAACATGGGGAAGAGGGCAGCTAGTCTGGTGGAAGCCAAGATCAAATCTCTTCTAATAATTGTTGCATGACCTCCAGAAAAGGTCAGAAGAAAATTACCAGCTTTCTGGAGTCTGAGCAACAATGAGAAGGTTTTCTGTGTGTGTATGTGTGTTTATTACATATAATTATAGAACATAATGAAATAAAATTCCACAAAGTATCTCTACACTTACCAGTAATTTGCCTGGGCATCCACACAGTGTTGTTGTAATTTATACTGACAACATGCAAGTCTTTTCTTCTAAACAGGACCATATGGGTGGAACCCATAGATGCCAGTATTGTAGGCGTGGTGGCCTGTATGGCTTATTAGTCTCATTTGCCTGTGAAATCAATATGTAGTCTATGGTTTGAAGGTCAAGGAAAAAGCATCAGTAAAAGCTTTTATGTAAGACAACATTGGAGTTCAATGACAAGCAATTGCAGAAATTCCTCTACAAAAGATATACATCCATTCAATCAACTCAGGATAAGCCAGTGAGACAGAAACCAACGAATCTTGACACAAAAACCCCTAAGCTCACAACACTAAAGCAGCCTCAATACTCACCCACCACAACTCAGGGAACTGAGCAGAAGAGGGGGTGGAAAGATTGTGAACGCCGTGGTGGGCGAGAATATCAGAGACTTGGCAACCCTCAGTAACAACACACTTGGATCATGAAAACCGGGTTGAAGACTGGGCTATCCATGGTCCCCCACCACAGAGACTGATCCAGACGGCCCACGGAGGAGAATATCCAGCTGACTGGGGATGGGGAAGGGGGCAATGGGGAATTGGAGATAACAACTCATTGTTGGCCCACTAAACAATGTAACTCATTAAGGACAAAAAAAGATATACATTGTTTCAGAGAAAATATGCTTTAATTTGTGAAGAGTTTCAAACTTTTAGAAGATGATCAGTGCTAAGAGGAAAATTTGATGTTTCAATGGTAACTGGCCATTTGACCATTGAAAAGATGATAAAGTTTCTAGATTATACTCAGAAGACCAGTAAGAATAGTCAAAAGAAAACCATAGGAATGAAAGACACTGAACACGTTGGGTTATGGATCTACTTTGTATAATAAGTAGCTGTTGTTTTAAAATGGTCTCATGTCCCTTGTTATGTCATTCAAAGTAACACACACACACACACACACACACACACACACACACACACACCCACCAGGAGTGAGTAAAGCTCCATTTTTAAATGAATTTAAATTTCAAACATTTTTCTTTTTCTTTTTTTTTTATTGTCCATAATCAGTTACATTATTTAGTGGGCAAACCATGCGTTGTTATCCCGAATTCCCTGCTTCCCCCCTCCCCCTCCCTGATCAGTTGTATACCACCTAAGATATTCCAGACCCTATTTGTGAGTGTCTGTGAAACACCAAAATAATCTTGAAACACAGTTACTCCTGACTTGAGTTTATTGAATACTACTCCTCCCCTACCCGGTTCTCCATGACATTATCTTCCACAAGTAATGACAGTTACCAGTCTTCTTGCCTTTCTCATCTTATTTCTGAACTTGTTTAAAAGTTCAAGTTTCTACCTATGTTAGTTCTTTCTTTTTTTCTAGGAAGCTGCTATTGAAGAAGGGTTGGGAAACTTCTTATGGTAAACATACCTTAGCAGGACATATGTTCTCTGTTGTTGTCACTCACCTCTGTCTTTACAGAGTGAAGGGAGCCATGGAAAATACGTAAACAAATGATTGTGGTACTGTTACAATAAAACCAATGTAGAAACCCAGGTAGCAAGATGGACTTTGTCAAGAAGCTGTGGTGTGTCAAACCCTATAGAAGCTACTCTTTAAATATGGTCACAAATGAAATTCCTTCACTTTCTGTGCCTGCACACTGTACCTGACACCAGGGGGTGGAATCTAATCCCTTGTTCTGGAATCAGTTTTAGTAATTTACTTGCCACTCTGACAATGCAACAGAAATGGTACTCTGAGACTTCCGAGGCTACATTATGATAAGCTTTGCATGCAGCTTCTGCCCAGGCTTCTTGGAAAACTTGCTGTAAAGTGTTTCATAGCTGAAGTTAACCACCATGCCATGTTACCTCCATGGAGAAACCTCTTATCAGAACTCTACAAGACAGCCCAGCTCCTGGACAGCAGCCAGAATCAACTGCCAGCTGTGTACAGGAACGATCTTGGACATCCTGTAGTTACCATCTGATCAGAGTAATGTGAGAAAGCTTTAGCTATTACTATCCAGCTGAATTCAGGCAACCAAGAATGTTTTAAGTGATAATAATATTGTTATTTTAAGCCATTTGTTACACAATAAGATATAAGCAAAACCGTCACACAATTTTCTTTGTAAATCTATATTTTTGTACAGTTACATTTTTCTAAAAAGACATTTGCTTAACACATTGAACTTGATATGCCATACATTAAATGAAAGCTTATCATCACGACTACAAATGGTATTGCGTTCAGTGTCACATGCTTCTGGACACAGCCTATGTCATTCTTTTGTGAATCAGAAACAAATGTGAGAAAATGCTTCCCATCTTTAGGTGGTAGATTTTATTTTAGAAAGTTGGTCAAAGAATGCAGAGTGATGTGTGATATAATATTTTTCACACTGAAATCATATGAGATAGGATTTGGTCATCTACCATGCACAAATTCTGATTTTCAGAAGTTAATTACTAACATTGCTAGCAATTGTTGGGAGTGGCATCATAACACATTTTAGTCAATAACATTTAAATCTATAGGTGGTAGCTTGTTTAACTGTGTTACTTCACCTATTCATATAGCTGTGTGGATGATTTTCTGTAAACTTATATTGAAGTTCTATCTAATATATTCAAATTGATGGATGAGGAACTAAATATGTTATACATAAAAAATCTCATTCATCAAGTTTCTTTAGGTTTTAAGTAGGAAATGGCAACTATAAATATAATTTTGAATACTCATTTACCTGCTTGAAGCCACAGAAACATTAAGATATTCTTGAAAATATGTCACACAACTATTTATATCATTTTACTGTTGCTTCCTTTGATTTTGTGACATTGTAAAAAGTACAAAGTGCTTGCATGTAGTCTATATTGAAATGGGAGCTCTGTTAGCCTACAGTGCTTGCTTACCTGTTCACATTTATTCAAGGTACTAAAGAAAAATATATGTTAAACTTGCAGTAATAAATAACACCTTGATTCCAGGCCGAGAGAATCCAGTATAACCGAGACACTGAGTGTACTTACTCTTCCTCAGCACTTTGCTTTGACCCAAAAATGAACAATTTTCTTCTCTTCATTCTAGAGTTCTAAAGAAAGAAAGAAAAAAAAAGAAAAAAAACCACATATGTCAGACTTGTCTTGTAAAATCAACAGACACCTTTCTATGTTTGGGCCAAAAACCACTGAAACAGATCCAGAGAAACAACAGCTCTGATGGGAGATTCCAATATGTTTGGACATTCTGAATTCCACTGTGTATAAGGAAGCATCCGAGTTTCAAAGTGAGGCATACCTGTATTTGAAACAGTTCAAACACCCAACCGAAGGACAGATGCCATGTGTATACTGATTCACTGAACACAAAGGGAGAGCCCCCGGCATTATTAAGGCATGAGGCTATCACTGAAAAGTAAACACATGCTTATTTGCCACATTAAAATTCTGGATTAAGCATAAAATCATAAATGTTATCGATATATTTTAATAAGCATGTGCATAAATTATGGAGAAAAATGAAACCACCTATAAGCTGGAAGGCATGGAAGAACTTTTTCCAGAGACATGATTCTCGCTGAACTCCAAAGAGCCTATCTGGCCAGCATTATTGAACTGATGTCCCAAGAGCTGAATTAAAACAAAACTTCTACCATATGTAGACAAACAAAATCCTGCTCCGCTCATGCTTCATGAAGACTATGCTATACAATAACCTGCATTTTGCCTCCTTCTCTGGGGGCTCTCAAAGGTAGAACAATCTTCCTCAGAAAAGAGATTTACGTCTTAATTGAAAATATATACTGTAAAAAGTAAATAGGACTTTGACATAAAAAAGATGTCAGATCTTATATATTAGAAGCAACACATGTACTATTGGGCCACAGCACTTACCAAATATTATATGGTGCAAACCTTGTATTTCATACACACAGGCAATTAAAGCTACACGTGTCTTAAGGAATTTCTTGGAGCAATATATTCCTAAAATAACTCCTTCTATATATTTTCATTTATCACCATTTTAATAGATAAAGTAGATACATTTCAAAAATTCTGAAGTTATTGCTTCATACACTTTTAAATAAACACGAAGTTCATACCTGAACTAGAAATATGTACAAATTTAACTTAAGGTGTGAATAGATGTCTGGATATGTCCTTATAAAATGAAAATACAACCTGGATTAGTTTAATGAGAGGTCAAATAACAGTAGTTCGAGGGACAGAACTGACTCTGGCATATTATCAAGATTCAGTATGCTATCGAGAGAAAATACAATTTGCTCAAAAGGAATTTGCATTATCTGGATCTTATTTATATAATTTTATCGTATGTTTTTGAGCAGAATATAGGAAGGGAGAAAGAATTACAAAGAGTCCAGCCACAGTGCATATTTCCCCAGTAAGGACACATTCTGTATCCAAGAAGCCTGATCACCCAGCACTATTGGCTGCTCAGAGGAAGACTGTCTCATAAAGTACTTCTGTTGTCTGAGGTCAGATGATATTTGTGTTCATTTCAAGGCTTTGAATACAAAATCCTCCATATGATTAGAAAGCATTTCTCTCTCCCACTTCGTGATTTTTCTCCTTACATGTACATATAGAGAGTTCAGAATCACGTGCATATTCTCAGCCAGATTATGGTTATTTTTATGAGTTTACAGACATGACATGTCCTTTTCCATTTGAAAGACTATGGAAAAGGAATGAGTAGGAATCCTTTGATTTAATCTACTATGTCATTCTCTTCAAATTGGTGTATTTAGGAGACTTTACTGTTAGTGCTTGAGTGTGCCATTGCATTTCCTACTTTAATCATTTTCATTGTCTTTCCATGGATTATTTGAATATATCTTTTTTAAAAAATTATTTTGCAACAAGCATGGTGGTACATACCTTAATCTCATTATTCCAGACTCTGAGGTAGGAGGATCACCCTAAATTCAAGGCCAGCCTGGAGTCTACACAGTGAGTCCCAGGTCAGCCTGGGCTAGAGTGAGACCCTACTTCAAACAGAAATATAAAATAAAAAAATATTTTGCAAAACCTCTTAAACATGTTTAGCCTACTTTGTAATAATTTTTAATTTTACACTACAACAAAAGAAAATCTTGTTTTTTTTTTCTGATTTTGAGTGTCATTTGCAAAATGCATGGTTTTTTAATGGTGTAGCAGGGGGACATTATAGTCAGTTGACGTTCAGCTTGAAGTCTTTCAAACGATTTGTATATACTTACATGTGGAAAACTATAGTTACAAAGCAGTAAAATGTTACTGCAGATCACTTGAGATTTAGTAAGAGCCTTTCATAATATTAACTAACCTCCTGGAAATGTGATTCTTTCCTACCTTTCCCAAGTCCAAGATATCCTGTAAAGATTGAAATCCTTTGAGAACTGCATGCTGCCATAAACAAAAAATGCAATTGTTTTTTGAAATGTATTCCATCATTCTTGAAGGAAGAAAGGAGATTGCTTTCTGTAATGTATTCCGTATAGATGTAGTCCACGGCGTAGAGCAACACTCAAAATTCCACTGGGGAATTCAATCTTCAAGAATGAGATGCAGTACAGATCTTTCCAGCTAACGTGGAAACTGTATTTATATAAAATACTCACAAATACAGCAGTAATAGCATTTTATTTGGAATTGCAAAAACCCCAGTACAGTTCCTACTATCCACTTTTTTTTCAACCAAGTTTGTAACTTCCCAGAGACTGTTCTCATTTCTAATAGAAATCATGTACTCTCTTTTGTTTTGAATAGTTCAGCAGTTAAGTAGTCTGTCATTATATCTCCAAGCCTTCAGCTAAGGCCAACACCTATTTACAAAAAGAAAAGAGAAAAAATGATGCTAGACAAGTGAATATAGTGTTTATAGTATATATAATTATTTTTTAAAAATATTTTATTTATTCATTTTCAAGCAGAGAGATAGAGGGAGAGAGAGCACACCAGGGCCACCACCTTGTGGGTCTGGCTTATGTGGGTCCTGGGGAATTGAACCTGGCACCTTAGGCACTGGAGGCAAGTGCCTTACCCGCTGAGCCATCTCTCCAGCCCAGTATATATAATTATTATATATTATAGTATTATATATTATAAATATGCATTATGTTATAATTATATATACGTTTATAGTATATATATATAATTGTTTATGAGAAAAAAAGCAGTATTGTGGAAGAAAAAATGAAAACCTAGTGATGTGGAGGGGAAGTACATCCCAGCTCCCCCTCAGGGAAGTATATTTTAGACAGAACCCAGCGCATGCCCCTCCTAATCTGCCTCTACAACTCATCTCAGGCTGAGAAAGAATCAATACCTCAGGCCTTGAGTCAAGTGTCTGTCTGACCGCAGGTGCTCTTCCACTGGTTCTTGCCCGGTAGCTGCAGACACATGAGCTCCTTTACAATCCACATCCTCTCTGCCTCCTGTCACCTCCTGTTTTCATCTGACTCATGCCTCCACATTCTTCAGGGTTTTCTTTATCAAATATTAGTTCACCAGAGAGATCTTCCCTGAGAAAAGCTTTCAGTTTGCACCTACCATTCCAAACCCACCTCCCTTCTTTATTTGTCTGCATGACTTTGTCTGTAAAACATGACAGCGCCTTACCTCTTACTTCATTGTCTGACTTCCTACTAGGTTGTAAACTATGTGAACAGACGTTTCTGTTTTACTCAATGCCATGTTCCCATTGCCTAAGACGAAACCTGCAGCATGGTAAGTGATCTATCAATATTTGTTGACTGTTCTATTTGGGAAAAACCTAGCCGAGTTAGTGAAATTTAATCTGAGAAATGCTAAGAGTGAGGAAAAGTGTTCCAACAAGAGAGAATTGAGATTGGACATGTCTTGAAATGAGCAAGAGAAGAGAAGAGAAGAATGACAACACATTACAGGGAGGTGCCTTAGGGTGTCCTAGGGGAGGGGACAGGAGCCAAATCAAAGACTTCAGATAGGACAGAATCTGTGGTAACCTTTATCCATGAAGTTAACAATTCACCTACATTTAGAGGAAATGTAAAGGAAGAAACAAGACACTCAAATTTAATAGTGCACAGGTAAAGAAAAAAATATAAATAAGTCAGAAAATCAGGGGAGTAAAGAAAACTAGAAGTAGATGAGAATGGATTTTACCAGTTGTGATAATAGAATTACAGGGGTATGAACAAAGTCTTAACAGTTCAATATAGATTGAAAGAAACAAGCAAAGTCAAGGAGATTTAAAAGTATTTAGTTATTTGCCACTAAGAAGTGTGCCGGGCAGTGGAGTGCGGAGATGAGAACTGAGAAGGGTTGGGGCTCTTGGCACGAGAGCACAGGAAGAAGGGAGAGAACCGAAGTCAGGCACTGACAAAGAGGAATTTCGGGTTGAGTAAGTGGCTAGACATGTGTGGAAGGAAGATAGAATAGATGACTGAACATTTTTACAAATAGGTTCCTCAAATAACAGATTTAGCCAGAGCTATATGTAGAGGTTAAGAGAAAATTGAATAGGGCAAGAAATAAGAACAAAACCAAATTTTTTTTGCTTAAATAATTTAACCTTTCCAATTTCACTGTCTTTGTCTCTCCAGTTTTTTTAAAAAAATATTGATTTAAAAATATTTTAATATGTTTTTTGACTGTGCTTTCTGCAAAACTCCTGCATCCTTTTCCCAGGATGGTGCTGGCCTCCTGCTCTATGGCTTTTACAATGCCACTTGACGCATTAGACAACTTCCAGCACTTCCTAGCTTTCGGCTCTCCCTCTCATTAGTTTGGAACTTTTCCCAGCCTTTGGTCCCATGCCTAACTGATTCCAAGGCTAAAAGTCAACATTTCTACCACCGAAGCCATATTTCATATTTTTATATATTTTATCTCTGGATAAAAGAAACCTGTGATTTGTCGAATCACGGGGGGCCATGAACTGGAGGGGTGCTGGCTGGTACAATTGCCACACAGAGAGTCTCAGGAGTCATGTCTACCTTTAGGAAGCAAATCCTGAAGGAGACCTCAGTCCTTTATGAACACTGTCTCAGCACAGACGTGAAGCATTTCCTACACAGGCCCTGAACACAGCAGCCACAGAGGCAAAGAAGATCACATGCCATTCGGTGGGCTAAGCACTTGGCTTTAGTCTTTAATGTGCTCATAACTGCATTTGTTGATTTCAAGGCCAAGGCATTAAAAGCCAAGTGAAACAAAGTTCACTTTACGTTGCATATAAAGAAAGATAAATAAACCTATAGCTATATAGAATGCGTGGGCAAAAGTTTCTCTTTAACTTTTTTTTTTCCCCAAACATCCATTTGAAAAATGAATTGCATTTTTTTCTGTATCTTAAGAAGTCTGGCCTGCGTTTTATACAACTACAGGAAAATCTTCCTTATAATAAACACAACTGTTTCATGATGCAATTCAATTTTTTTTTGAGATATACAGTCAGCACTCAGTATTCATGTCGTTCATGCTAGAGAAGTCACTTCAAACACTGAATTATCAAATGAGGACCCATTGCTCTAGGGGGGAAATGAAGCCAGGTGCCTGTGAACATCTGCTCACAAAATGTTCCTCTCCCTATTGATACATAATCTTATTTCAAGTGTGTATCTGTAAAAGACACCATGTTCAACTGCATTCAATATGTATTGTTGAACTCAATACCTACAGTCTTATAACTTGACCTTTCCCTACTATTCTTGCAGACAGTTTTAAGCAGTGAAATCAGACAGAAGACAGCTTACAACTAAGAAAATGTGGCAAAAAACGGACCCTAAGAAGGAGGAGTACTATTAGGAGAGCTGAAAGAAGAAGGCAGAACGTCTTGGGAGACTTCAGAATGCGTGCACCTGCGTCCTTGGGATCTCTCTGCTGTGAACATGAATGCAATTGACCAACTGGCCATGAGAGCTGTGAGCCTTGATGTGGAAGGATCTGTTTGGGCTTACAGTGTTTTAGGCATTAGTCTGTGGTCAACTGATTTCATGATTTTTATTTGTTTCAAGGCAGAAGGTCATGGAGGGGTGAGCAGGTTTGTACAAACTACTCACCTTACAACAGGTAAGAAGAAGAGATTGAAAGAGGAGGAGAGAGAGAGAGGGAAGGACTGAAAAAGGGAGAGGGGAATGAAGAGAGAGAAAAAGAGAGAGATTTTGTAGCTCTTCTCCTTTCAAGGGAACACCTATAATGGCCTTTATTACATCAGGTTCTATATCAGTTGGAGAAGAATTCACAGTCAAAGTGTAACACTTTGGAACTCACTATATGCAAACACATTAGCTTTTAGAGTTTATGAAAATGTGTCTTCCAGGCCTCATCCTTTCCTTAGTTCTGAATCATACATTTATCATGCATTCTATTCCAAATTGCAAATCTTGGAATCATACTAAGAAGCATGAAAACTATAAAAAACAACCACATTATAACTCACTGAAGACACTAATATTTCTGCTCCCTCTGTCTTGTCCACATGATAAATGCCATCACTGTCATACCTGAGATGCTCTGGCCCAGTGCCTTCCAAGCTTCTTCACCCGGGACTTGGCAAGTGCTCTTTATTCAGGGTGGCTCTGTCTTCCTTCAGCTATGCTTGTCTTTTTCCTTTGCCTTGAGGTCACATGCCTAGGCCACTGACCCCTTCCCATCCAATCATTCCAGCTTATGGCTCTTAGTTTTGTGGAACCTCTCCATGTCTGAAATTCTGTCTCATTCATATGCTTAGGATTTGTTTCCAAAATGACTCCCACTCTAGATGGCAGTGACCTCTTACCTTTTCCTTCTCAGTCCCGTTATTTATAACAGCTCTAAATCTGTTGCTGCCTCGCAGTTCTCTAGGGCCTCACCTGCACTAAAGCATTTCTGTTCAAGAACCACTGTGTGATCACTAGTCTCTCCCTCAGGCCCAGCCAACAGTAAATTACTCTTCAGGTCTCATCTGAAATGTCACTTCCTCTGTAAAACCTTTCCAAACCACTCATCCTGAAGTACTCTTTTCTCCCATGTTTCTGTTTTCCCACAGGACACTGTCAGTTCTTATTTATATCAAATTTGTACATGTCTAGTGCCTATCTTATCCGCAAGAAGAGAAGTTGGCAAGCTGAGGAACTTTCCTGGGAAGATGACCACACCTTGTCAGCGTCCTCTCTGGATGCTTTCTTGACATAATAACAGTGCTGGTTCATTGTGATGGAGACTGTGTGATCGACAAACCCTGAAATGTTTCTAGTCTGAATGTCTGTAGATGGTACTGACTTCTTCAATAGATGCAGTGCTCAGAGATGTTCTCCCCTATTCCCAGCTGCCCAGAAACACTTCAGTACCCTTCAGAAGTATTACTTGGCACTTGTCTGTTATTGCTTGAATATATGTAAAATGATATAATATTGGAACAAATGTAACTAAAGTTTTCATTGTAACAACATACAGTGTGTGTGTGTGTGACTGGTTGTTCTTCTAAATAGACAAGTCCTATATAAGTATTTGGGTGATCATATCAATTCCACAAAAAGTTGTAGAAGATAGTATGTTTAGTGCTATAGAGGTAGCACTTGCCACTCTTTTTGGTATGATGTTGCTAAAGAAAATGTCACTCAAAGTCACCTTTACCTCATAGTATAGAGAGATTTCAGCATGTCTTTGTTGCATTGACTTAAATTTAACGGATTTTCACTTTGCTTCATTCATTTCTCACTATCTTGCCAATTTGCCAAGTTAATTTGGAGTATCAAATCTATCTTTCATAAGTAGCCTTATTCTTATTCACGTTGGAAGATTGAGCTCGTCATTTTCCAGGTCATTGATGAACCACTTAAGCAGCCCTGAAACCAAAGGTGACCCTTTAAAACATCTTTTTTCATTTCTCCCCAAGCTCACACAATTTATCAGGAATCTTCTCTGGATCTGGATGAGCATATAGTGTAGAAAATAGGTTGCTGTTTAGAAATTAAATGTCTTGTATATGGATAATACTATCTTTGGCTTGTGTGGTCAACTCTGCAATGTAAATGCTCATAAAAGTTGTGATTAGAGAGTTGGTCACCATTATTATGCAACATGACAGATCACATTTATTTCTAAGAGTTCTTAGTCTATGTACTTTTTGCCCCCTTTGTTGAATAATTATCAATCCTGCTTCTCATGCTATTTCATGTTATTTTCCTTTGCTCTGTTTTTTCTGGTGAACCCAAAATTCAAGGCAACTTCATCATCATAATAGCCAAACGAATGGAAAAGCTTTTTTCTTCAAACTGCTAATATTCTTTCCTCCAAATTTTTCTGATGCTTCCATGAGGAACAATACTCCCAAACCTTGCGTTAGCTCTTGATTCCCATAGTGCAAGTCCACAAGAGGCTTCTCGTTGACCTTCGAGACACAACTCCTAATGTGGTGATCAAGGCCTTCCTGTAACTTCACTTTCACTTTGTGCTCCGCAATCTTTAAGCACAAATCACACTCAGTGTCTTGGTAAGGAAACTGCTAACACAGCACAACTACTAGCTCAGGGTGCGCATAAAACTAACATTAAAATGACATTTGCTGGAAACAGAACCCGTGTTTGTTACCACTGTTATTATTCACTTGGTAATCTGTTTATCTTTACCAACATAATAAGCACAAGATACTAGCATTCTGAAGCAGTCCTAAGAAAAATAGGCTTCTCGTGCCTTACAACTGGTAATATATATTCTCTAATATATGATGTCTGTTTATCTTAATGGGTGAATCTTGCATATGTCTAAGATTTTTTTTGAGTGTTTGGATGTAATATTTGGAGCCAAAGTCACAGTCTTGAATAAAAATTTATAAATGAACTCTACTGACTAAAAATCATATTTCTGTAATCACTGAGGGAGGTTATAAAGGTAGGCTTATATACATTATCTTATATGCTCATACATGCAGAGAAATCAAAAATAATTTAAACTTTTAGTAATTTAGCCATAGTTTGCCTTCGAACAATTTTGTTGATATTCCTTCAACTTGTATTCATCCCATTGTATCTAGTATAAAGTCATATTCACTCTATTGTATGTAAGACACACTCAAAGTGATGGGAGAATTATCTGATTGATAGGATATCTCCCACTAGCATTTTTTTAGTACCTACTACATATAAATTATTACTCTAGATGCAGTGAGTGAATATATGTAGAAACTCTGTCAATACTATTCATCCATCTTTGAAGAAATAATTTCTGTATGATAAAATGGTTCACAGCACAAAAATTGAAATACATACATAAGTGGATAATCTGAAGCAGCAACCTACACAGTCTCTCTCTCCACATCATACACACACACACACACACACACACGTGTGTGTGTGTGTGTGTGTGTATGTGGTGTTGCTATTGATAGTATTATTTGAGTTTATTTTCTGAGTTTAAAATAGTAAGATAAATTATGAAGAGTTTACTGCAAGATTTTATAATAGTACATTTTATAATAAAGGTCTTGTGTTTTGTGCACATGCCTGTATGTGATGTATGAGTGTCAATTTATATGCATGCTAACATGTATATGAGCATATATGCATGTAGGTAAATGTGGAGAACCGAGATTAATGTAGAGTGTGTTTCTCAATTGTCCTACACTTTGGTTAACCTAGGCAGGGTCTCTCATTTGATCACAGATCTCACTGATTCGGCTGGTCTAGCTGTCCAGTTTGCCCCAGGGATCACCTCTCTCTGTCATTACAGGTGAGCCGCTATGCCCCCTGGAACTTTAAATGAGTGCTGTATTCTAATGCTGGTTATCATGCGTGTGCAGCCAGTGCTTTACCAACTAAACCATGTCCCCAGCCCAAGATTTTGTACCCAAATCTGGATTCACTAAATATATTGTACCACTTTGTATTTTCCCATCATATAAATAAAACAGCACATGTAACATGCCACTGTGAAATGTTGAAGTATTGTAGAGTGATTATTTGAACAATGAAAACCAGCTTTCACTCTTTTGATCTGTCCTGCCTTAAGGACTTGTAGCATTTGTTTTAGTGTTTTAGAATGCTTGAAAGCAATGGATAAATATGTGAAATCCAAATGTGCCATAGTAAACTCTCACTTGATCATGGTGACAAGTTTTAAATCTTGGCAGTAGGAAATAGTCTCTTTTATGAAATCTTATGGAAATATTCTTGGAGCATGGAAATATAGTTAGTAATCATTTTCCAACATGTATGGGTTACAAAGTAAAAATTTAGGAATCAATCTGATAGCTATTGTTTGCCAGCCAAGTTAGCTCCAGGCACTTGAATGCTCATAATTATTAAAATTACCCCAGATTAGGCAGCAATGTGGCATGTTTCTAATAACATTAATGTTATTATGGCATTTTCAAATTTGAACTGTGTGACTTTTTATAAATGAGTACCCTGTAGTCTCAGTTTTCTCATTTATAAAACTGGATAAAAGTAGGAATTAATTCATAGTATTGTTATGAAGGACAAAGTCATTAATACCTATTAGGCACAGGAGAGAACTCGGTCAGTAGAGTGCATGCTTTGCAAGCATCATGACCTGAATGTAATCTCCAGAACCCATGAAAAGCTGCTGATCATGGTGGCACAGGCATGAAATCTCAGCTCAGAGGAAGTAGAGATTGGCAGATCTCTAGGGTTTTCTGGCCCCTCAGTTCATAATTGCTGAACTCAATGGGGGTGAGAAACTTTGCATTCCCCCAAACAGTGGACGGAAGTCCTGGGGAAGTCATAGAGGTTGTCCACTGACCTGTGCAGGTACACACACATGCCTGTGCACCTGCATACATACATGTTACATCCCGGCCCCACAGAAACATAGAAACATGCACAGAAATGCACAAAAATAATATTTCTATATCATTTGTCACTTTGAAGGAGATTCTGGCCCATCCCTCAGTTTCTGATGGTATCTCAGCATGCTTGGCATTCCCTAGAATATAGATGTATTGAGACAATCTGTGCCTCCTTCCTTACATGGCATTTTCCTCTGCCGTTCTCTTTAGCTTTTTGCTCTTAAGATAACTGTTATTGGATTTGGGGATACCCTACAACCTTATAATTCTTAACTTTATTCCATCCACAAAGGTACTATTTCCTTTTAGATTTACTTTTCAAGTTAGGTAGTAAAAACTAATTTGGAGAGGATGGTATTTTAACCCCTTTTACTTTTTTTAGAACAGAGTTTGGCATATAGTAAGTACTCAGTGAAAAATTGAAAGTAGGCTTATCAAACATGAAAAGAAATCAATGAATTGTATTAATCAGAATGAGGAAAGGGGACTGGGCATGGTGGGCACTCCTTTAATCCCAGGACTCAGGAGGCAGAGGTTTACAGTAGGTCCCTACACACACAAAAGAAAGAAAGAAAGAAAGACAGATAGACAGAAAACAGAATAAGGAAAGTAAAATCTGTTCATTAAACAATGTTGGGAGAGTTAGAAGTGTACATGTAGCAGAATGAATCATATGCCAAAATCAGGTCACAAAAATGTGAAGATGAGGCCTGACACCGTAAACCTGCTAAAAGCAAGCATATGGAGAAAGGTCTACTCTTAGGATTAGACATTGATTTTTTTTCTGTTTTTATTTGTAGTTTTGATGAGTACCATCACACTTCAGGTAGTAGAATCAGAAATAGACAAATAAGATGGCATTAAACTACACAGCAGAGTAAAACTTGAACAAAGTGAAGAGATGACAGATTTTCTCAAAATCTAAACACAGAGTAGCCATATGACTCAGCAGTCTTATTTCTGGGTATAGAGCCAAAGAAAATAAAGTCTGAATGCTGAAGATGTCTGTGTTCCCATGTTCACTGCATCATTTTTTTTAAAGCTAACATATGAAATCAATCTGCCCATTGATGGATTAAAGTATAATGAAAATGTGGTACACATATAGCATACAATACTTTTCACACTTAAAGAAGGAAATATGGATGGGCCTAGAAGAACAAGTGAATTAAACTAGGAGCAGCCTCAGTTATATATGGATGTTAAAAAGTTGATCAGCTCATAGAACTAGAGAGTGAAATAGCGGTTACCATTGGCAGAGCTTATGCGGGCTGCAGGTTAAAGAATACATTTTAGTTAGATAAGAGGAATAAATTCAAGATATCTCTTGTACACACAGTTACTAAAGCTTATAATAATGTCTCTTATTCTTCAAAACTTCCAGACTGGGTTTTCCATGGTCTCATTACCAAACATAAGTGGTTAGGATGATACATATGATGATTTTCTTGATGTGACATTATCAAAATGTATCTATATTGCACACTTCAAATTTACAGGATCAATATTTGTGAATGTTTTTTGACAATTAATGTTTTCTGAAATATCAATCAAGAGAGATATATTACAAAAAGTATACTGGTTCAAAAATGGATTAGCCAAATGATAAATGTTACAATTATTGAAATAATGATTTACATTTTATTAATAGAAGTCAATCTGGAAATGTAAGTTTTTGAGAAATAAACTTCCAAACCTAATGTGTATTATGATGCTAATTAATGCTATTATATAAACACCTAGTTTATTATTAGCTAAGGTTTCTGTTTGGAGAGGATGGGTATAATGCTGGAGAGAAAAAGACTATCAAGGATTTAAATAACTTCAGTAATAGTGATTGATGATTAAATACATTAAATTAGTGATAGCACAAAAAAATAAAATCATTCAAAAAATATCTGCAGAGGCAATTTATTTGTAAACTGAAAATTGTAAAAGTTTCTGAAATATATTACATCTGGAGATAAATGGAAATACATTCCATGTTCATAAATTAGAAGACTTCCAATAATAAAAATGTGAATTCTTCATAAAATGATATCATGCTGGAAAGAGCTACATGAGCTGCTAGTGGAAATTGGCCAACAGTGTTGGAAGAAAGTAGGAGACACTTCTTTATGACAGCAATCAGCATGAAAGATGTACCCACCTGTGCAATAGTGGCACCCAACCTAGGT
>PVHP010004672.1:0-69853 GCA_004024765.1 Zapus hudsonius | reverse complement strand
TATTCTCCCCCACCACGGCTCTCACAGTCTTTCCGCCCCCTCTTCCGCTCAGTTCCCTGAGTCGTGGTGGGCGAATATTGAGGCTGCTATGGTGTTGTGAGCATAGGGGTTTTTGTGTCGAGATTTGTTGGTTTCTGTCACACTGGCTTGTCTTTTGTTGATTGAATGGCTATGGTTGTGGGTCCCACTGAGGAGGGCTCTTAGTGGATTGGGGGCAGAGAGGAAGGAAATGGCAGTACCAACACAAGACTTGTTTTATAGCATGTTTCTACTTATTAAAAATTTTTAAAAAGAAAAAAAAAAGAAAAGAAAAAGAAAGGGAAGAAGAGAAGAGAGGAAGGAAGAAGGGAGGGAAGGAAAGAGAGAAGTTCTCAATTGTACCTTATGGAAAGGGCATTAAGACTCAGGGAAGTAAAATATGTTTGTAATAAATTGATGGCTTTGCTATGAAAAAAAAAAGAATTTAGTTGGCCACTGAACATTGTTGCTGGGAGATAACTTATAAGTTGCTACAATTTCTGAGCAACCGAGATAATAATTGTTTGTGTGGATCTTGTGATTATATAAGATGATGGGGACTTGTCAAGTCAGAAGAGCAGCCATGTGATTATTAGGCTGGGGCTTTGAGCCACATTATGGGCTTGACCTATGGGTTGTAGCCAATGGTTTAATCAATTGCCCTATTCCATGAAGTGTCAGTATAAGCTCTGGAAACCAAGCCTCCAGATGATCCTGGTCTGCAGTACTCACTGCTCTCAGGCATTGATGTGCTGGGAGGACCAAGCACCCTCAGGGACAATGGTAGCTCTGAATTAGGGAATCTCCCCTATCTTATCCTTTGTGTCAGTCTGGCTTGTTTTGATTTGTAACCTACAGCTATAATAACAGTGTAATCTTAAGACATTATTCTCCCAAGTTCTGGGAATTTTATAGCACCCTTGAAGGAGGGGGAACCTCTGAACTTGCAGCCATCTAGTCTGAAGGGAACTGGCTTTTCAAGTTGTACCTCATTTATCAAAAGTGTGCATCTATGTATTTTAACTCTATGACAAGAAGGAAAGCACCAAACTCAAAATTATCACTTAAATCATGTAGGTATCAATTAAATCAGAGCGAGGAGTACTTTCATTTCTGCTTATGTTGGAGAATGCCAGAAGATAGCGGCTTTATAATTGGAAAAAAAATAAAATAGCTTATTATTAATCTAGAGAGAAGTCACAAGGCAAGTAGAGAGACTTAATTCCAAAGGTGATGAGCATCTCTGAGGAAGACAGAGACACATGAACTGTTTTACTTTTGGCAAAGTTTTGGGGAGAAAATAGCTGAAACTCTAAGGAATTCATAAGGGTAAAATTCTTGGGAGTTCTAGACAGAAAGTGGTCCAACTATTTACATGTTCCCTCCAAATTTTCAGAGAATATGGGGGCTAGTGAAAAAAAGACATGATAGAGGATTAATATGCAGGATATACAAAGAACACAAAAAACCCCCACCAAAATTAATTAATAAGAAATCAAACAAACCAATCAAAAAATGGGCTACAGAACTGAATCGAGTTCTCAAAAGAAAAAATACAAGTATAAAAACATGTTCTAGCCATCAAGGAAATGAAAATTAAAACTACTTTGAAATTCTATCTCACTCCTGTCAAATGACTATCATCAAGAAATCAGTGACAGTAAATGCTGCTGAGGGTGTAGGGAAAAAAGAACCCTTCTCCATTGGTGGGAACGTAAACTGATATAACCCTTGTGGAACTCAGTGTGGAGGTTCCTGAGACAGCTAAAAATAAATTTACAAATGGCCCAGCTATTCCACTCCTTGTCATGCCCTACTGATGCCACTCGTTACTACAGATATTAGCCCATCCATGTTTATTACTGCTCTATTTAAAATATGTCTAGATACCCATCAACTGATGAAGAGATAATGAAGACATGTGGTTCATTTACACAATGGAGTTTTATCCAGCTGTTAGGAAATATGCAGGAAAGGGTGGCACACCCTTAATCCAAGCACTTAGGAGGCAGAGGTAGGAGGATTGCCATGAGTTCTGAGACTACATAGTGAATTCCAGGTCAGCTCGGGCTAGAGTGAGACCCTACCTCAAGAAAAGAAAGGAAGGAAGGAAGGAAGGAAGGAAGGAAGGAAGGAAGGAAGGAAGGAAGGAAGGAAGGAAAGAAAGAAGATGCAGGAAAATGGATGGATCTGGAAAAGATTATACTAATTAAAGTAACCTAGGCTCTGAAAGTCAAATGCTGCATGTTTTCTCTCAGACACGAAGCCTAGCTTCAAATGTTTAGGTTTTTGAGCTGGGGCAAAAGTAGTAGATGCTAAGAAGCTAGAAAGAGGCTATGAGGGAAGGAGGAAAGAAGAGGGGCTAAAGGAAATAGGAGACATGTAAGTAGAGGGGTGGAATGGTCTAAGTGGGGTCAGGGACGGGGATGGAGAAGAAATAGGAGAAGGGCTAATCAAAATTAAAGATGCTATGATGGTGCTGCCTTTAATCTCAGCACTCAGGAGGCAGAGGTAGGATTGCTGTGAGTTCAAGGCCACGCGAAGACTACATAGTGAATTCCAGGCCAGCTTGGGCTAGAGCAAAACCCTACCTCAAAACCCCCTCCCCCTCAAAAAAGATGCTATGAATAAGGCATATGGAAACCTATTTCTTCCCTAGCTAAGACATATAATATATATATATATTCATAAAACACATATTCACACACATATATATTTATATTAAAAAACAAAATTTGATACTGGAGGGATGGCTCACCAGTTAAGACTCTTGCTGCAATGCCTGATGACCCAGGTTTGATTCCTTAGTACCCACTTAAAGCCAGAAGCACAAAGTGGTGCATGCATCTAGAGTTCATTTGCAGTGGATAGAGGTCAGGTGCACCTATTTTTTTCTCTCTCTCTTTGCAAATAAATAAATAAATAAATAAATAAATAAATAAATAAATAAAATATTTAAAAAAACAAAAAAAATATTAACAACAAATAACAAAGTTTGGGCAAAAGTACCCTATGAAGGTTGATAATGGTGTGCCCAGAAGCCATAGGTTGTTACAATTTATGAACATGAAGGTCTGTCCTTTTAAAGGATGGGGTAAGTCTAGCCACATGACGAACATATTGGTAGAAAAGAAGATGGATGAGGAGACCTATAGAACCACCATGAGGTGGCCTCTGTGTTTCTCTAGTATGTCCAATAGTTACACACACTGGGATTATAGAGAGTCCCACAGGAAAGGGGAAAATATGAGCATTCAAGAAAAACTTAAATGAGGGATGAATTCTTGAGCAGCCAAGAATTTAGGATTTCTTAAGTTTTCAGCCATCACTAAGTTTAGGACAGAAAGTATAATGGTTTTGGTATGAAATGTCACCCCCCCCCCCCGCAAAGGCTCATGCACAGAGGGGTTGGGTTCCCTGGTGCTATTATGGGAAGTGCTGGGAACTCTGGGAGCAGGGCCTGTTTGGAGGACATAGGTCACCAGGGGCATGTCCTTGGAGGTATTCTGAACCTGTCCCACCAGTCTCCTTTTTCTGCTTCCTGTCCATTATGAGGTGAACAGCCCCCTCTACTGTGCCATCTGCTGCCATGATGCTGTCTTATTCTCAAGTCCAGGAAGAGCCACCAGCCCATGGACTGAAACGTCTGAAACTGTGAGCAAAAATGACCAATTTCTTCCTTTCAATTGTATTTGGTCACAGAAAGCTAACTAACATGGAAAGTAAAACAGTGAATGTTCAACAAAATAGGACTTAAAAGAGATGTTTGCATGAGCCACAGAGTATTAGTGTTCTCCCGCAGTGACTTAGTCACGGGACCAGTGCCCAGATTACACACCAAACGGCAAACCAAGTCCCTATGGAGTAGTGATGTGCCTTTTCTCTGAAGAGTGGGAACATGCACAGCCTGAAGAACCTGGACCCACCAGGATTGCTCTCAGGATCTGACATCAAGGCATGGAGAGAGCTACATCCACTGTCATTTGAGAAAGAATGATGCTTGCTTGCCATCCACTTCGATACTGCAACTTCTACTTGGTCATAACACTGAGTACAAGAAGGTTTGACTCTTGCTTGCATATTGAGAAAAGAATGTCTAATAAATTAACCAGTCAATATAATTTTAAGTGTCTACTTTCCAAAATATATAGCTGAGAGCTAAAGTTAATTATTCACAGAGGCCTCTTTTTCCTAAGCTATTTCAGTCAACTGCTTACATTAGTCTAAGGGTCTTTGTCTTCATTAAGCACGTCCAAAGCAAGTTTTCCTGCTGTGTCATTCAGAGACTCCCCTCAGATATCACCTTCTCCAAAACTCTTCCCCTCAGAAAAGCTACAAGACTCACAGCACAGCAAGTGGAGCGAACAGTGAGTATGAAGAGCTTGGAGCTGGAAAGAGCCTGGTGTGCAAGGAGCAGACATAGCTAGAATGGCTAGCCCACACCGAGTGAGCAGAGTGAGGGGGAGAGAGAGAGAATGAATGGATCAGGAGCACATACCAGATCCTGCTAAGGAGTCTGGATTTTGATTACAAATACATGTGAAAGTTTGGAGAATTTTGATTATTAGGAGTATATGATCTAAATTTTATATAAGTGATTGAAACTGTCATCAAATTGTCTCACAGTGAGGCTTGTTCTTTCTGCCATTTCCTATTTCTGCTGGCAGACTTGTACACACAGTTTCTACTTATTAATAAAAAAATGAAATTAAATTAAAAAAAAGCTCATCAAATTTCCACTAACCTAAAGACTAAGGGACAAGCCTCATTAACAAAACAAAATAGAAATATGAATAAATTTTGCATATAATTAGTGGTTGTTTTAACTACTTTCCAAATGGAATCTACCTGCAATTTATTTCAGAAGCTGTGTGAACAGGGGTCAACTAAAAAGCTATCCCTCACTCCCACAAAAGAAATTCCTTTTAGAGTTAAAAAGTGCTGAATAATAAGTACCAGGCAAGATGGATTTGCCAGAATTTGATGACTTGAGCATTTATGTAAATGTTAGCAATAATCTCATAAACTATGTTTAATATACTTAATTAATATATGGTAGAGATGGAAATGACTATCAAAACAAGAATTCTCAATGGTACAAAATACTTTTCTCAAAATAACCACTATAATCCACATTTTAAAAAACATTTTACGAAATGATGGAAAGTCAACTTTGTCAAAATATCAAGGATCTCATATATAAGACCATCCACATCAATGACCAAAGACAGACAAATAAACAAAAATATAGATAGATATTTCTCTTCCTTTCCCTAGCCCTCAAATTTTGTAGTGCTGGGGATTGAGTTTAGGTGTCATACGTGCTGAGCAAGTACTCTACCCTAGCTCTTGGAGGGAAATTTCTTAACTAGAGATTAGACTCTCCCAAATCCACAATATTTGATCTGACCACAATCTTACCTTCACAAAAGACATTACCGCCTTCTTCCCTTTCTGAAGCTATAGTGATAAAGCTATGAACCATCAGCTTACTACAAAGGCAAGAAAGATAGTGTTCTCTTCTCCCATGAGTCTCATCAGGCTGCTTTGGAGGAGTGAGGAAGAGACAGAACCAGGGCCAGGTATAGTAGTGCATGCCTATAATCCCAGTACAGGGTGTGAAGGCAGAAGTACTGTGAGTTTGAAGCTAACCTGGGCTATAGCAAGACATTGTCTTAACCCCTTTCCTTCCAAAAGAACACAAAACACAACATGAAGTTACAAGGAACAGATGATCACAATGAAAACAAAAAAGGCAGAGTATAAAACAGTAAGAAAACAAGAGCTAAATGAATGAGAAACTTAAAAGTCAATATTTATATCCTATCTCTACTACAGGTAGAAAATAATCTAGCTTCAGTAAGGAGAGAAGGAATTTAAAAAATGAATCAGTAGCTATAAGAGATTACACAATATCCATCTTTCGGCCACAGATGAAAGAGAGCTGTCAACATGGCATGCCTCCATGTAGTGATATCTGCCTGGGAAAGTTTTCCTGGATTAGCCCAGGGTCAGCTATGACTCTGTGTTTCTTGAAAGATAGAGGAAGGTCTGAAAGCACACTATCTTCAAGTTTTAAAATATAAGAAGCTTAGACCTAAGGAAATAAGAAATTTCTATCTACTGACCTAAGATACCGAGAAGTCAAGTTTTCTTTAAAAAATTCTTCATGAAACATTATTTCTTTATATCTTATTTATGTTGCATCCAGTCATTTTTACTGATGATAACAAATGTCAATTGAAACAAATGTCTCATTTGTTTAGGAAAGAATATCAAGCTTGATAAAGGGTACCGATATAACTGGAACCTTCCTATCAATACACTAAGCAACAGTGACTGCACACATTTCTAAAAGAGCTGACTTCTTTTTCCCATGTAAACAGTGATAATGATCCTGTCTTGCTGTGCCCTTCCTGGCAATGTACATACAAAAAAAATGTCATGTCAATTTTAGTTTCTGGATGAAAAAGTCAAAGTGGGAAAGTTTAGGATTAAAAAGAATATTTTTCAGGCTATGTTAAACATTTGTTTCACAATGAAACCACTCAATGGTCATTCAAGCTAATTTGATCTCTGTTAGTTTGATCAATGCTACAAATCACATTGTTATTGTTAATAACAATGGCATATTCTATGGTAAATGTCATCTTAAATTTTTTTGAGAGCATTTATTTTTAAAGATTTTATTTGAGAGATACAGACAAACAATTTTTATTGATTTATTTGAGAGATTAGATAGATAGATGATAAAGAGACAGAGAGACAAAATGGGTATACCAGGTCCTCTTGCCACTACAAAGTAGTTCCAGATGCAGGTGTTCTTTTGTGAGTCTGGGTGCACTGGGGAATTGAGCCTGGGGCTGTTAGGCTTTGCAAGCAAGCACCTTTAGTTGCTGAGCCATCTTTCCAGAATGTTTATTTTATATGCAGTACTAGTACTTGCATTATGCTACACAGGTAGGTGTTATACAAGAACCTATGAACATAAATTGATGACTTAATTTGAGGAGATTCATATACAATAACATGATTCTTTACTAAAAGTGTCTAAGATCTGCAGAAAGAAGTAGGATGGGAAAGAAAAGTCCTTGGCAGGAGATATGTAATTTCATTTTGTTGTTATTGTGGACAGAAAATGAGATATATGAAGCAGGATTAAAAAACAAAAAAACATCCCTTCTCTCTAGAGGACCAAATTGCTATACAAGTTAAAAAATTTTTATAAAATATTTACAGTTGTCATGAATGTTATCACAAGCTACAATTTATAAAAGGAATTTATAAAAAAATTTTTCTATGCTGTTTCCCCTCCTCCCAATTTGGTTAAGTTACATCCTCCTACTGAGAGCTAGCTGATGAATGCCATATGTTTTCTCCTGTAGGCAAATGGAAATGCAATTTGTTTTTCATGTTTAAGTGGAAAATGGAACCCAGTGATTACAGACGTCTGTCTTAGCTTGTTCATATCTCTCTTTTTTAATTCAGGGAGATTTGACTATAGGGCTTCACAGAAACAACAATCCAGCACTTCAGGATTAAATGTAATACTTTATGAACAAGACTCCGAGAAGCAGCAGACGTGAACATGACAGTTCTAACCCTTAAGAAGCGTCTAATCCAGTGATGGAGGAGTTTTTAACAACTAACTGTAATTGAAAAGCCAAATGAAATAGTGTAGCATTAGAGCTTAGAAGAAGTTATTAATTCTGACAGGTGGCATCAGAGAAGCTTTTCTGAAAACTGAGGCATTTGAGTAGTGTTACGGATAGAGATTTTACACAGGAGGGGGAGGAGAGGCTGGGCTGGCATTCCTGGTAGTTGGAGCAGAGTAATAAAAGTACCTAATCTCTCTGAGTAAATTCAAGACAAATAATATTTTTCACTAGAGAGTAAGTTCTGCAAAGGGAGGAACTGTTTCCTTTCTAATTTAAATCTCCTGCTATATTGGTAATATTTACAACATCTGATACAAGATGATTCTGTATTGAATAAATGAATATTCTACAGCAATCAAAAGAGAAAGCAGGGCCCTGGAAGTGCAGCTGAGCCTAAAAGGCTTGAGAACAGGCAGGTGCTAAAGAACATGTAGGTTGTTAGAAAAGAAAATAAGGTGATCCACATACTTAAAAATTTTTATGTGGAGCTAGAGAGATGGCTTAGATGTTAAAGGTGTTTGCTTGTAAAGCCTGATGGCCTGGGTTCAATTCCCCAGTACCCATGTATAGCCAGACGCACAAAGTATGTGTCTGCAGTTCATTTGCAGTGGCAGGAGGCCCTGGCATGCCTATTCTCTCTCCCTCTGTCTACCTCATGCTCTTTATCTCTCCCTCTCAAATAAATAAAGTATTAAAAAATGATGTGTGTGTGCAGATGTGCATGCTCCATGCACACATATGCAGAGGCCAGAGGAGGATGTCCAGGGTCCTTCTCTGCCAACCTTCCATCTTATTTTTAGGAGACAGAATCTGTCACTGAACCTGGATCTTGCTGTTTCTTGGTTAGATGTGCTGACCAGAGAGCCCCAGTGATCCTTCTGTCTCTACTTCCTTTGGTATTGTGGTTACATGTGGGTTCTGAGGGTCTAACTCGGGTCCTCATGCATTCTTATCCTCTATGCCATCTCCCTATCCCAACTTCTAAAAAGTAAAATTCTGAAGGCAATTTCAATTGACTACAGAGGTGATTCTATAGACAAAGCAAAGAGAAAAGTGCCAGAATATCACAAGGAAGAATATGACACTGAGATGCATCTTCTAGGACTTGAGTATGGAGGGAAGAAAAGAAAAGAAAAAGCCAGGACATTATGAACAAAATATATTTTACATAGATGTAAAATATCAATAAAAAGTTTAAAACAAGAAACATAAATAAGTTACAAATGATTCTAGAAATTTCCAAATTAAGTGATTAGGAGAATGGTGATTTTCCATTGTAAGAAAAGAAAAATAGGCCAATAGGAAGTGTTTATATTGGAAGAAAGTTCAGTTTTTAGGCATACTGAGTTGAAGCTGCTGGTGGGAAACACATATGGGAAAGTTCACCAAGAGGAAATGTAGCAGTGGGTGCAGACGTGAGCCAGAATGAATCAGTGCGGATTTACCCTGCCTCCTCTCCGCCAGCACCAGAAGCACAGCTGTGGTCATTATGGAAGTAGGTACACTGAAAGAAGCAAAGCCTAGTGCAAGGCATGCCATAATAGATTGTAAAGTGATACAAAAAAGGTCACCCAGGCTTTGGAGATTATTTTTGTCTTGTAGACATACAGTAAAGATTGTGCATATGGAAGAACAATGGCAGAGTTTGAGTTCTTATAAAGAAATCTTGAAGTTTACTCATTCTTGACTAAGGGTATAGTAAGTACAAATGAGAAAACTCATGGATATTAAAAATATGAAATACATAGAATCTAACTGTAAATTCACCTTTATAGAGGAAAGTACATAAGACCCTCTATAGGAAGATAAGAGAAACTCAGTAAGTCCCATTTCTTCACTAGATATACTGTACAGAAAAACAATCTTACATGTTCAATGCCATCCAACAATGTCCATCCTTCCTTTACTTGGGAAAATAATCTTGGGGGATGTGTGCAAAATAAAATATGTTTGAGGGGACATTATCAAATTATATGACTATGGTATTAAAGGGTTTATTTCCTACCAGGTCTCTTGAGAATGCAGCATAAGCACTTACATGTCCAATATAGTCTAAAGATATACAAAGATTTATAAGAAATTTAAAGGAAGAACAAGCAAATTCCAAATAATAATAATAATAGGATTGAATCATAAATAACAGAAAACTAATTACTTGCAAACAAAATTAGTCTTATATTTTATGACTAACTTATGAAAATGAAAACTTTCATACTATATATGTGCTGTTATCTTCTTTAAAGAATCAAAATTTTCAAATTTGCTTTTCTATGGTTATAACTGATAATGGGAAAGGGTACTATGTTGATTAAACCATATGCTTAATTCATAAAGAAATGCTAGTGCATAACATTCCAGTAAAAAGAAGAAAAAAGGTCAATCACCTAGGCTCATTTTTAGCTGAGGGCACTTTTCCATGGCTACTGAGCCTTGGCTTGTGTCAAGCATCTAAAATTACACTCAAATGTGCAAGCTCTATTGTTATTTTAGAGATAGTCCAGGAAACAAAGCCAAAATCTTTTTTGTATTTTTAATAAAGTGCATTTTTTCAGTCAAGTTTACACTTTTTTTTTGTTTTAAGACCTTTAGGCATATCTCTTGTATATGTTTGAAGTCTCCATAAATAAAAGTACAAAAAAGGGAACATTAACAGAAATTATTTTGCACATATTTTAGACACACTATCCTCTAAAATAATTCTTACCAGTCTCTGTTTCTGAAGCTCTTCTCTAAGAATTCTATCTTCTGGTAAAACATCACATAACAAAAAATAGTTGTCTTGTTCTTCTGTTGAGAGATAAGGAAAACAAATATAAAAACAGATATTTATCATTTTTTTCCAGAAGATTTCTTTAAAATATATGCATGTCCAATAGGATCTGGTATAGTTTTGTTTTAGCTTTATTCAAGTAAGGCAAAATAAACACATTAATTTAATTTCAACTATCATGAAGGGGAGAGCAAGTGCAACTTAAGACAGTGAGATTACTTCTCTGTATTTTAATTTTCAGGGAAAAGATGGCAGTGGAGACATGCATTTACCAGATGGAGCTGTGGAATTGATTCTTATGACACTGCAAAAATCTGTGATGGGTTGTTCAGTGAACCTCTTCCTCCAGTACAGAACATACCTGAGAAAACAATATGAAAATGGATGATGAATTTGGAATGAAATTGGAAGAATCATCAGATCTTACTTCTAAAACCTATACTCTACTAAATTAGAGAACCTAGACGAAATGGACGAATTCCTGGAACCTACCACCTACCAAAACTAAACTCGAGACTGATAAAGCTCCTAAATAAGTTGATCACATACACTGAGATTGAAAATGTAATAAAAAACCTCACAGTTGAAAAAAACCTCATGTTCCAAAAAAACCTCTTCATTGGAGACTCTGTTTGTATGTTTCAGAAGGCAGCAAGAACTGTGGAAAACTCAATCCCACCAAGAGGACCTAAGATGTTGCCTGTTACCCAGGCAGGAGATGAACCACCCCCAACTTATGATACAGAGCCCAAATGAAACCTTAGAAGAAGTGGTGAGATGAGCAAGAGACCTACCTCCACAGCAATAACCTAGGAAAGATTGGAGGAGCCATGGTAGGGGGAGAATACCTAGAGCCATTGCCCCCAATACAAGATTTGTATTGGAAAGTGCAATTTCATATATCAAATGGAACCAAGAAGAGAATGTGGTCTTCATGGGAGAAAGGAAATGGGAAGATGACACTGTAGTTGAAAAAAAATTTTGAACTATGTAATTTAGGGATTAAAAACAGCAACTTATACCAAGAACCAAAGCCCTATAAAAGAGATAGAACTTATTGAGACAGATGAGGTATATGGAAGAGCAGAAATCTGGACATTTACATGGGCTGATATAGCACCTAGCAGTGGTCTACACAGATGCATGCTTTAAAGATGCAGAAGAGTATTTAAGAAGCCAGTAACTTCCTACATTTTGTTTCTTTTTCTGTGTTCTCAGCTCTTCCATTAGAAAGTGGTGACATGGATGAAGGAACATGGCAGAACATGTATTAGAGATTTCAGGAAGAGGACATGGATTATTTTTCCAAACTGAAATATATAGATATCTGTTCATGTATGAACTAATTCCCATATAGTAGAACCAAGTGCTTGAGAGAAATGATGTCATAAGACAAAAACCAAAAGATTAATGTAAAGATAAATATGTAACTGACAAAAGTGCAGAGAATAAGTGACTGTTCTGCGCTCAGCCTAAAAAAGACATCTATAGAAGCCCTCCTTTCCCACCCCAAAACTCAGGAAACATCACAAAAGAGGTGGAAAGAATTTAAGAGCCTGGGGAATGGGGTGGAGTGCTGTGGAATGCTGTCTTCTGGACATGTAATGGCTGTTACACTCATGAACTCACAGAAGCTGTGTGTCCTGCCCATCATCATTCCATCATGGATGGAGGAGGGGATCATAAGACCCCATTCCTCCCAGGCAGTTAATAGTAGCTGGGGGAGAGGCAGTCATGTTCTTCAGTGGTGTAGCCATTGGTAAGCTGCCAGGAAGTAAACCCCTACCCACGCTTATGTAAGCAAGTGTAATTTAACTCAATGGGTCACACAAAACAACAACAACAACAACACATACACACACAGACAAATCAAACAAACCATGAAAGTAGGAAGGGGATAGGTTGGGAAGAAGGGGCTTAGTGAAAGTAGGAAGGGAATAACAGAGGTTACGGAGAATGACATGACCAAAATACATTATGCATATGTATGAAATCATCAAAACTAAAAATTCCATGGAGGAGGGCCCTTAGTGGAATGGGGAGGAGGGAAATGGTAGAACCAACACATGACTTGTTCGTAAGAAGTTGCTTCTTAATAATAATAATAAAAGACAAGAGCCAAGTTCTCTCAAGAGTTCACTCATGCTACCACAGAACATGTCAAAGACATGTTTATCAGTTGTTCTTGGGGCCAGGGTGACATCTAAACAAAGTTGACAATAGTAGTCAGTCCTATGCAGAGTAATTCCATTTGGGGTCTACAGCCTGTGAAAAAGGCAGAGAGAACTGCTTGCATACTTATGCTGCTTGCCTTTGGAAAAGGTTCAGACTAAGGAGAGTATCTGTATGAAACATATGAAACAGATGACCAAGTTAGAGTGGATCCCAGTGACCACACTGCCCTGTAGTTATCACTGACTTATCTTCTAATGAACAGCCAATACCACTTCCCTCCTTATAGTAGATCTTAAGGAAGATCTTAATCTGGAAGCAGTTGTGCATTCTAAATGAAGGCAGAGGTCAAGTCTTCATAGTTGCTGTATGCATCATGTTCAATCAAGAGCAGAGCCCTGAATTTGGGAACAAGAGTCTGAACTTTAGATATTTAACCTTCCTGAAACTCAGTTCATTCATTTCCAAGAGTAATCACTGATAATGAAATAGGATACCAAATGTAAAGAATTTTCATATATCTCAGAGGAGTAAATAAGTCCAAAACAAGAAAAACATCACACACACACACACACACACACACACACACACACACACACACACACACACATAAAATTAAAGAATGTAAAGGGTGTGGGACTGTGGTAGTAGGCAGGGCATGGTGGCTGGTAGTCTGGCTCCTTGTGATGCTGAGGCCTCAGGATCACTTGAGTCTATGAGCTTGAGATATCTCTGAGCAACAGAGTGAGATAATATCTAAGAGTTAATTAATTTAAAATTTGAGTTGGTGTCACTATATAGCCTATGCAAATCTCCTGTCTCAGTCTACCAAGTGTTGAGATAACAGGTGTGCACCATGTTCACCAGCAATAAGTAGCACAAGACTCTTGTGCTTATTCACAGCTGCAAAAGGCCCTGATACACCCATATGCATGTGCACACACACACACACACACACACACACACACACACACACACACAAAGAAATGATAAAAATTGAAAGAAGAATCGTCCAAAGGAAAGCCCCTAGGATTATAGTTGTAAAGGTTAACTTGAAATACTTTTTTCCCCTGTGGTTGTTTGAATATGATAATTTGAATGTATGGTTTTATTAAAATTGAGCTTACAACTTCAACCCCTAGCTAGAGAGGGTGCATCACTAGGGGTGGATCCTGGGGTCCAGTCCTAAAATGTGTTGGGGGGGGAATCTTATTTCCCACCCAAAGGTGTGTGCAGAATAGTTTGAGCTCTGGCAGTACTTGCTTGTGGTGCTGGTTTTGGGTTTTCTCTCTGCTACGCTGAAGTAAGATGGAGAAAGCCAGCTTCATCCACCATCAATGGAACTTCCCCTGGATCCTATAAGTCTGAAATAAACCCCTTTCCTTCCATAAGCTGCGTTTTGTTGGATATCTGTCTCAACAAGAAGCTGACTACAGTACCTTTCCCCCACTCAAGACCAAGGAGGTTGCATGGAATGCTTTTGGAAAGACAGAAAACAGAATGTTAGAGCTTCTGGTCAAGATGGCTGATGCTTAACCACGCTAGATCTCTCAGGGTGCAATCAGAAGGCAGCAAGAACTGTAGGCAAACCAATTCCACCAACAAGACCAGAACTCCCTGGCAGGAGAACCTCCCCAAACACATAAGCTAAGGCCCAGGTGAGACCAGAGATGGAGTGGAGAGATGAGCAAGAGTGCTGCTTCCATGGACAGCCCGACAACTGGCTCCAGGGTGATGGACACAGACACTTAGGACACTCAAAATGTTCCAAAGCAGAAACCTTGAAGCTGCTAAGAGCTCAACACTATAGTAGACCTAAAACTCACCCACCATGGGAACTTGGGGGAAGATGGAGTGAAAATATTGTAAGAGCCATAGTGGGGGGAATATCCAGATGTATTGCCCCAATGATTGACTGCTGCTTAAACAACACATAGCCCTCCATCTAATGGAACATTCTAGCAATCCCACTGAAGAGGGCCCAGAGTGGAATGGGGCAGGGAGGAGGAAAACGGAGGTACTAACACATGACTTGTTCATACAAATTTTCTATTTAAAAAAAAAAGGAAAATAGAACATTAGACAAGAAGTCTAAGGTGAGAGGAAACCTATTTCTGAAAAGCTTACCAGGTAACAGTAGCTGTTACTGTTACTGTCAGTGTGAACTGCTCCTAATTTCCTATGTGTGGGTTAAAAGTTGTTATCAGCTGTTTGTGGCTACTGATTTAGAACTATATGATTGAGCAAGAGGTATACAGAACTCCCACTTAGGAGGTAATAACGACCTGATTCCAATGGTCAGTGGTCAGTATCTAAGTTTTCCCAGCCAGAGTTTAATGCCTAATTGAACTCTGAAGAGAAGAATCACATTATGTAGTACTAATTTTGTTTCAGAGTTTAAGATAACAGCTATAAGAAGCAGTATCTCCTTGAGGAGATTCTGCCTAGCAGAGCCTCCCTTGTCCTACCTCAGGCAGGCAGAAGGCCTTCCCTAGGAGAAGTGAGTACTCCGTGCTCGTAATCTGCTAGGATTTTTCCTTTCTCCTCTCTCTCTTTTTCTTTTCTTCTTTTGCTTTTCTTTTTGAGGCAGGTCTCATGTATTTCAGGCTGGCCTTGAACTTGCTATGTAGCTGAGGATGACCCTGAACTTCTGATCCTCCTGTCTCCCTCTCCTGTGTGCTAGGATTACAGGTATGAGGCATTTCACCTGGTTTCAGCAGTCTTTTTGGTTGTTATTTTATTGCTCCACTGACAAGTAGTCAAGAATTTTAGAAATGAGGTTTTTCAGATACCGTCTCTAGCTATTTCTCTGAGAAGTTGTAAGGTGTGTGGGGAGATAAACAAGGTAGTAAAGTGACTCAAAAGGAATAAAATTGTCATATGAGTGTTCTCTTCTTTATCAAAGTTTGGGTTACAACATTAAAGAAAAAGTCCTATGTTACAGAATCAAAATTCAAATGATACAATTTAAAGACATAAAATCATGAACCACATCTTACCATGGTATAATATACAAATGCAACATCAATTGCTGGGTACCCCTGACCCTAAGATTAAATTTAAGTTAAGAGGAAATATCTTAGACACATAATAGTGCTTTTGCAGTTTATAATTACAATTAGGAAATGACAATATATATTTCCTTGTGGGTACTTAGTTAAATTGAGTTCAAATGAGAAATAGCTTAATGACAGTAGGTCTTCAAGATATGCTTCTTGAGCCATTTCTCTCCACCCATTAGAACATGTTTTCAAAGATAAGGAATCATTTATTATCTGTCTCATTTTTCCTCTCTAGTTTACCCAAAGCTACAATTGTAGTTACTCAATATGCAAAGGCACCTATAAAAGAAGATATGGTATGAATTCTTGAGATGATAATTATGAAGAAATTTCATACTTTATTAAGAAGCCATGAAGGTAATCAGTAAATCATCAGCAAATACTTAATCTTGCACAAAATCTTCAAATCATAACTCACAGAACTGTCTCACAAAATAACAACAATAAAAAACCTTTGGAGGCTGGGGACATAATTTAATCAGTAAAGTGTTTGTCTTGTAAAGATGAACATTTGAGTCTGATGCCTGGTCCCCATGTAACAATTCAGGGCATGGTGGTATGTAACTATAATCACAGTTTTGGGGAAGCAGAGCCGGGAGGATCCCTGTGATTCAGTGGTTAGTCAGTGTAGCCTAATTGGTAAGAACCAGGTCAATGAGAGACCCTGACTAAAAAAGGTGGAAGGTTATCCTCTGCCCTCCAGTGCACATGTGTGGACCTACACCTGCATGTACACATGCATTAAAAAAAAATCTCTGTACTAATATTGTGGCTGCCTAGACCCCTGCTCTAACTGGTATACTTATTGACAAAGGTGTAAAGGTTTGTGATATGCTTGTTACTCAAGTAGTATTGAATGCATGTAATACAGAAAATGGCAAGAATTCATCTTCTAGAACAATTTTATCCACTAACTAAAGCCTGCAAATAGCTCAGAAAAAACAATGACGTGAAATGGACTCAAAGGGAAGAGTCTCATTTTTGTTTTATTTCTTTTGCCCCAGGAAGTTTCACTGCTACTTGGTTTCAACATAGAAGATATCAAATATATTAATATGAAAATTTATAGTTTATTACTTATAAAGGACAGGATAAGACTGGTTTTGGTTGTATATACCTAGAATCTCAATTTTTGGGAGACTGAGGCAGGAGGATTGAGCTTGAAAAAACAAGCACAGGGGAAGTCCTTTTTAGTTCTATTATTTCAAACCTTTGTTGGTTATTGCACTGGGAAGGAACCCTTCTCTGAGAAGTTCAAAATGAACACATCCTAGTTAGCAGCAGTACTCACTGTTGCCTGCTCACCACCCCACCTCTTAGCTCTTTTTCTGCAGTTGGCCTAAGTCACTTCATGTTGAGAAGATTTCTAGGTTTCACTCTATTACTTAAAGAAGACTGGATATGTTAAAAGGTATTTAAAGGTACCAAAGAGATTGCTCAGTGGGTAAAGCTTCTGCTGTGCAAGTACGTGCAAGTTTACTCAGACTCGGATATACTCCTGGTCAATTTGGTTCAATCTCATTTTTACTTCCTGAGAGTCTAATTTTTATTGAGGGGTATAGGGACTATCTATTTCTGTATTTAACATGCATGCTAACTATATGCTGTAGAAAGCACTTACATTAATCTATATCTCTTTTCTTAAACTAAAAAGCATCATTTTATTATCCAGCTGTACTTAGGTAGTGATGGATCTTAACATTTACTTATTGATCCCAAAGCCTTGAGACCTCGTTAAGTAATTTGATTTGTCTGCACACATATGGACAGTAAGATTAATAGAAATGATAAAAGAGAGATTAATTGCTACAAATGTTGACACTTTGTTTATATAAGCACAAAGAAGACAAATTCTACTCTAGATATTTCTCAGATTTTGAAGGCAGAAGAGAAAGAAAATTTGTAACATTTTTCAGTTACCACTAACATAGGATTTTATGTTTCTGAAATTCACAAGGGATACATTTTGTTGACATGGTAAGAGACTAAAAGAATGCTTTTATAACAAAGAAAAACAGTAACATAAGACTTATACAGTTACTACTCCTAACAATGGTTAAGTGAGCAGAGAATTGGAAGATGTCTAGTCTAATAAGTATCTTAAAACAAGATGAACAGATTCGATCACATCTTTCAATCAGGGATCATAAAAACAAAGTTCTCATGCTATTTTAGGAACAAACATTCTAATTCTGTCTTTAACTTAAAAATAAAAGATGACAAATGAGAAGGAGAAGCAGAGTGCCCTCTCTGAAGATATGCAAGAATGAGTTTAGCAGTTGGTGAGCTCCATCATTACAGAGCTTCCCTCTTGTGCTCTGCTATAACTCTGCTCCCTGATCAGGCAGCACCAAAATTTAGGGAAAAAATACTAAGTGGATACGAGGGACCAGTCACACACAGAAAATACACTGCAAATACCCAGTGTTGAGGACATAAAGGCTAGAGATCAGGTGTAGAGAGCAATTAGTATCATCTTTACAAGTAATAACTTTTTTGGACAAGACCCTCTCAGCTTGAAAGGACCCTTGTCCCCAAGCACTGACTTTTGGGTATCTGTTGCCATGTCTTCCATGTGCTTTCTGAAAGGACCTGCTCATTTAGAGAATAGATTACAGCTTGAAAAGAACCTGACAGACTTCAGCCACCTCAGTCTCAGGGAATGTGGCTAAGGGATTGTGACACTGTTTGGAGAAATGTTTAGTTTCTAGAATTTGTAGAAAATGAATCAGTATTTGATATTCTCAAATTCAACTTACATTCTCATTAAAAAATTTCTTTTAAGGAAAAATCTGAAATATGAACTTTCATACCTGTATAGCAATTGCTTTACATGTGGATGTACCATTATTCTAATCAACAATGTTTTAATTCTTTTATAGATAAAATCAAAATTTACTTTTGAAAATCTGCAACCAGCTTAACATCGGCTATGACAGTCTTGTGCTCAATAATCATGTGCTTTAGAAGTTTGTCTTGTTCGGCTATGGGAAAATGTTCTTCACAGAAAATACAAGGCACAGATGGAGAACCTTCTAAAGTGGTGGTGCCACCTGGACTTTCTGGCAGGGAGAGCGGCTCCAGGATGCAATCCTTAGTGTCTGCGAAAGGAAAAAAGAGAAAGAGAAGCTGAAACCAACTCTCTAGATCTTTGGATGGATGATTTCTCACCTCCTGCAGCAAAAGGATCCGAAAGATACTGTCATGTTTCCCACAAGAAAAATAAGTGCAAGTTTAATATATTTACTTTGAAAAATGTTTGGAACTAAATATTAAATCATTTTTTGGACACTTCTATAATCCAGAGGCAGGCCATACTGCAAAACAGTGCAAACACCTCACTGGTTTGCTTGAATGGAGGTTACCCATTTGTCAAGGTAGCTGTTCAAGCCTTCTTGGACTGTGGCCTGAGGCAGCATTTCTGGGGATTCTAGCTAGGGGTAAAGCTGTACCATGTTGGTTGAGGGTTCAAAGTGACTCTGTGACCTATGACAAATTATGGCATAGGTGGGGCCACACCAGAGTTTCAGGCGTTTTCTGACATACCTGGTTAATTTTTATGTACAGAGAAAATAGTTCTTATACTGGATCCACACAGCATGTTCTGTATTGATGTATGTCTACCACTTGCCCATTACATAATCATTGTGAACCAAGTGATAAATGTTCGATTAGTAGACATATGTGTTAAACTATTTCTTTTCCTACTACCAAGGAAGCACGTTTAAGAGCTGAAGTTTGTCTATATCTTCAAGGCTTTTGTACTACAAGGAGCTGTGTCAGGACCCTCTCTTTATTTTGCCAAGGGGCAAGACTGGACCTGTCATCTAGAACTGAGATAAGGAAGTAGAATACGGCTCACACTTGTTTGAAGGTACAAAGAAGTTACAGTATATAACAATATATCAAATCACCTGTGAGGGATTATGGAGATTTAGGTGACCTCTGTGCATGCCAGCGATGACTATCTTGATTAGGTTAATTAAGATGGGAAGACTCATTTTAACTGTGGGCAGTACCATTCCAAGGGCTGAGGTACTGGACTATATAAAAACGAGGGAGGGAGCTTCAGAGATGGCTCAGCAGTTAAGGCGCTTACTTGGGTTCAATTCTCCAGTAGCCATGTACCAGATACACAAAGTGGTGCATGTCTGGAGTTCATTTGCAGTGGTTAGAGGCCCTGGCATACTGATTCTTTCTGCCTCTCTCTCTCTCTCTCTCTCTCTCTCTCTCTCTTCTCTCTCTCTATCTGCTTGAAACTAAATAAATAAAATTTTAAAAAAAGCAAGACACCAGCACTGACCGAGCAGCAGCATTCATCACTTTCTTCTACTTCCTGCTGATGTAATGATGCCAGTTTCCTGCTCCTGCCATACTTACTCTTTTCATGATGTAGTCTACCCTCTGGAACTGCAACCCTTTTCCTTCCATAAACGTCATCTGATTGGGTATTTTGTCAGAGCAATGAGACAGTAATTAATACAGAGAGTTATCTGGAATCAGGATAAGTCACAGAACAACTAGAAAGGGAAGAGCCACAGGTTACTTTCTCATCTCTGTGAACAAATACCTGACCAGAAGCAGCTGAAGGAAGTTTTCCTACAACAGGCCAGACTGCATCACATTTCATCAGAGTCAGGAAGCACAGGAAGGACAGCACATAGTGTCAGGCTGTAACACCTCAGGGCCTGCCTCCAGTGACACACTTCCTCTAGTGAGGCTCTACCTCCTAAAAGTTCCATAGCCTTCCAGAACATCATGATTGTCCTGGGAACCAATATTCAAATACATTAGCATGTGGGGGGCATTTAACATTCAAGCCACTCCATCGCTCTCACAAACTCTAGGCATATTAACTCTGCTAAATCAACTGTTTACCTTTGTTCCTAAATTCTGTACTGGCATTAGTGTTGATTGTACACAAGAAGGAGAATATTTAAAACACACAAGAACTTTACAACTACTACTGATGGAATTGCTATTAGTAGTCTCTGATAGATAGCACAGGGCATTAGGCAACATTACCTGACAAGTCAGAAGTAGCAAGCCTGGTTTACACTCCTCCTGAAATTTGATTATTTGTCAATTTTTGACTGTAGAAAATAAGCATGTAGGAATAACCATAGCAACTGCAGGAACTAACACTGGGGGTAACTATTTATAAGTGCTTTAGGGCATTTTCTCAACTTTAACATCTAATTAGGTAGTCCTATTATAATTCCATTTTCCAGATGAGAGAATTGAGACCTGAAAGTTAACATAAAAGCCAGGTGTTTTGGTGCACGCCTATAATCCCAGCACTTGGAAGTGAAGGCAGAAGAGTCAAGAGTTCAAGGTCATCCTCAGTTATAGAGCTAGTTTGAGGACAGCCTGGGATACATGAGACCCTTTGATCTCTTTGCCATAGGGACCCCTTTGCTCATGGCCAGCCCCCTACATGCTTCAATTTATGCCACTGCTCCATATTTAAAAGAAAAGGGGGAGCTGTTGGTATTGCTAAATGGGACACGGAGGACAAAGGGTTAATTATGTTTGAACAGGTTTGAAACCCTGGTGGTAACCCAGTAGGCATTTTGCCAGCTCCATCGTCAACCCTAATTCCCTCCCAAAGCAAGCCAACAAGACCCTACCTCAAAAAATACAAGTTAAAAATAGTATCTTGTTCTCTGTTCTCAAGAACAAGAACAGCGAACCAAGAAGGGAGCACTTGTGCAATGGAGGAGCCTGGGCATGGGGGAGACAGTCAACAGTTTTTAAATTCAGCCAAATATTCTACTTAGTGAGGAAGAGCCCCTAACTGGAACTGGGGACGTAGGGCAATATGCACTGGAACCCAGACTCTCGGGCTCCCAAGAAAAGAAACACTATGGGAGCGATTGTCGGAGAGGCTACTAAAAATAGAATCTAGGTAATCCAGAATTGTGTATATCTGTTAACCTATACTGATCTCACTCTCCGATGGAGATTGTGTTCGTATCTTTCAGAATGCAGTGAGAGAGCTGTAGCCCATCCAACCCTAACAACCGACTGCAGGCTGATAGCTGAGATCCTGGCAAGAGATGAGCCACCACCGTCATACCGTGGAGGATCCATATGGAACCCCGAAGAGAATGATGGGATGAACAAGGGACCTACAGCCACAGCCATTCAATCAACACAGGATAACCCAGTGAGACAGAAACCAACGATTTTCGACACAAAGACCCCTGAATTCTCAGCATTAAAGCAGCCTTAATACTCACCCACCACGACTCAGGGAACTGATCGGAAGAGGGGGCAGAAAGATTTTGAGAGCCGTGGTGGGGAGAATACCCAGAGGCATGACACCCCTGAATAACAACATACTAGGGCCAGGAGAAACGGGCTGACTACTAGGCTATCCATAATCCCCTGCCCCAAGGACTGATCCAGACGACCCATGGAGGTGGATACCCAGCCCATTGGGGATGGGGAAGAGAGGTAGTGGGGAACTGGGGATAAAAACTCATTGTTTGCCCATTAAATAATGTAACTCATTATGGACAATAAAAAAATTAAAAAATAGTATCTTATAAGCATAATTAAGGTCAGGCTAAACTGGAACACATTATTCTGTTCCTAGTACCAAAAGATACTCATCTTTGTTTCTTCTTTAGAGTGTATTTTCAGTGCCATTTTGAATTTGTATGTATTTACAAGCACCTGTGAATTCATATGTATTGCACCGTGTCCTGCTAGCACCTCTACCAGCAGTTCTTGCAGAATGTTCAGAATCCATATTTTCAATATCATTGTGTTTATTTGCTCCCAAGAGTTTACTGTAAACTCTCTATTCCCCTGTGGTTCATTTTTCTTCCCCTTTATATGTCTAAGGTCCAGTTTTCTCTCTTATAAGTTCTTCCTGAGACAATGGACTCAAAGATTCACATATACTAGAACAAAATTGCTTGTCACTGCAAAGGTACAGGAGCAATATCATGAATCTACAAATTGGATGTATGAGGAACTTGTGGTTTGGGAAGTATTAAATTGTATTTGGGATCTGGATTACTATGGATTTCAGAAAAAAACAAAAGTTTAATACATTTTTTTGACAAGATTTTAGTTTCCTTTTTGACTCTAGACATTTAGCATCCTGCTCAAAATGATAACACACTTCTCCCACGGAAGAAGTAGCTTACCTACTTGCTCCTTTTCCTTCCTTTCATATTGTTGATCCTGGCAGGTAAGGGGAGCCCTGCTCTTTCCCTATCTGCATGCATGCAGAACAGACCTATTTTGCCATGAGTAACATCATCGTAATGTGCTATTTTGTGTCTGATGCTGTTAGTTACTTTCCATGTACAACAGTAACTCAATCAAGGAGATTCCATTTTTTATATCTATTTTATAACAGAGAGAACTGGGAGGCACTTTGAGCTAGATGATTAGTCTGCGTACCTATTACATGGGGGAGAAAGGGTCAGGATCCAAGTAGTCTGGCTAATGGATGAGTTCTCTTAATCTTACACATAATACTAAGGAAACAGATTTTTTTTTGTCTGATAAGAAGCAGAGCCACCACTGTTTTATTTATTTGCATATTTATTATTTTTTGGGGGAGTGCACATATGTATGAGTCTTCAGGTCAGATGACAACTTTAGGGGCTGTTTCTCAGGCATCACCCACCACTTCTTGAGGCAGGGTGGAGCTCATTGGCCTGGAACTTGGCTAAGTAGGCTGTACTGGCTAGTGAGCCTTATTCTCATTCCACTGCAAATGAAGAACAGATGCTTGCACTGCTTTCTGGTCTGGCTTAAAGTGGATGGCTTGGGAAATGAACCCTGGCCAGTTGCAAGCAATCATTGCTAATGGACAGCCATCTTCCCAGTCCCCCTCCTGGCTTTCTCACATGGGTCTGGGGATGGAACCCAGGTCTTCATGCTCTGAGGCAAATGCTTTACACTCAGCTATCTCCAGAGCCATTTATTTATGTTTTGAAGTTACTATCTATTCTTCTTTTTGCTAATTCTTAAGTTAGCACATAAAGGAATAGGTTTCATTATGGCACTTCACACACACGTCATTTTAGAGTGTTCATATTCACCTATCCCTCTTACCCCACTTCTTTGTTTTAAACTAATGAGAGAATGGTTTATAAACAGGCAAGTCTCAAGGTGGGAGAGATGACTTAGGAGGCTACTGTAGATATTTAATCTGAGGGCATGTCCAAGGCAGCACCATTAGTGGTGGGGAGAAGGGAAGAGAGGGCGTAAGCATTAACCAACAGTTCCTAACTAGTGACTGGCCATTAAGAGTGAATGGAAAAAAAAAAAAAAAAAAAAGGAAGTATCCCATGTATTGGTTTGGGAAGCTGTGTGAACAGGAGATTCCAGGTTGGACCAGCAAGTAAGGGGAGGGTATGGAGAATGAATATTATCTCCTTGGAAGTTCGACCTTCCTCTTATGGTTGATAGACCTTCCTGGGTCTACTGGGGTTTCAGTAATGCATACAATTATTCAGTTTGTCAAGCTCTTCTGTTCAGGTTCTGGACTTGGCCCTCTCCATGACCAATATGAGCAAATATCTCTGTTAGCATTAATTGTCTATACATATAACTCTACCACTGTGTTAGTCTGTGAACTCAAGGTCAAGGACATATTTATTTTTACATGTATTGTGTAGACTACAGTGGCTGGAACAAAGCTGGTGTCTGACAAATGTTTGTTAAATGAAGACATGAAAGAACGAATAATGGACCAGGGGTTCTTTCAACTCAAGTTCTAATGTTAAGTTTCTAGGAAAGCCCTATTTTAGAGAGCACCTGTGCCTGTCTTTAATGGAACTTTTTCTGCTTGAAATCAAGGCTAGTCCAGCTATATTTACAGCTAAATCTTTATTTAGTGCTGTGGGCTTTGTTGTCACAGGCTCAATGGCAACTGATAAATAATGATAAAAAAGTTACAGTTCTAAGATAACAATGAACATTAAGTGTTATATTTTGTGTGTCTTGCTTTCTTTTTTTAGTCATGGTCTTCCTATATTGCTCAGGTTGGCCTCAGACTTTTGCTTTAGCCTGGGCATGTTAGATTTTATTATATTTTCCCCTCTGCAGCATTCTGTACAGAAGACAAAGAACAAGTGACATTCAGAATGCAGAGTAAGACACCACTCATCAGAGGACAGACCTGGATTTCCAGACACATTCAGTGTGGAGTAGAAGCTTCTGACTCTATGTAAGTTTCATCATTGTAGATTTATTTATTTTTCTTTATGGTGCAGGGGATTGAACTCAAGGCTTTGTGAAGTACAGATCTTTTTTAAAATACTGATGTCTAAACATCAGTTGAGATTGAGAAAATGCAGTTTTAGCCAGCTCTCTGGAAATCAATGGAACTGTGAATATCTTCATCTCATTAGGTGGGTATACATCTTAAACTCCTGAAAAGACTCTAACTTAGGTGACAAGGCATAGTTTACTGGATAGACTATTCTGAAGTGTTCCTGCATAGGGGCTGAGCCAGTAGACAGAATTCCCTCATATGGTCTAATAGATTGTTCAATTCTAGCTGTCATGTGCATTAGATAAATATTTTCCCACATAGAAAAGAGATAATAAAATAAGAAATATGTGACCCATTGCTTCACAGATTTTGAGCTCTAAAAGGCAGAAGGAAGTAGATCATATATAGTTCTTTCAGCAGAGAAGCAAAATTCTGCCTTTGGCTTTAAATTCACTTTTTTGAATTTTGGCTTCTAATTCAAATGTATTTAAAATTAACAACAATGAATTATCTGCTCTCATTCTCACTTTGAACAGCAATTCTGTTTAGGTGAACAGCAAAAATACCATCCCAAGGAAGCTGAAGTCTGAGGAGCTCCTATGTTGATTAGTAAGAGTTTTATTGACTCCAGCTAGGATAAGATCCTCAAAATGTCAAATTACTATTCTAGGACAGTGTTTCTTAGAGTTAACATGCACACGTGTCACCTGGTGATTTTGTTAAAACCTACTTTGATTTGGTAGGTATGGTAGCCATGGAAATGTGTCATTCAAACCTCCTGCTGCTATGAGCATAAGTGACAAGAGAAACTCAAGTACTCTGAAATTCCATTTTCCACCAAAGCAACATGCTGCCCTGAATCCATGACAAGTCATTAGTATTTGACATACATAAGAAACCAGTAAACCAAGAAACAAAACACAAAACCAGATCAAAAATGATCAAAGGACTTAAGAGACTTTTCTCCAAAGAGATAAATAGCCAATAGGTACATGAAGAGAAAGTCATTATCATGGAAATGCAAATCAAAACCATAATGAGATATCATGTTATATTTGCTAGGATGGCCCATAAAGAAAGAGAATAACAAATGTTGGCAAGGGTGTGGAGAAACTGGAACCATGTGCATTATTCACAGGAATGCTCCTGCTGAAAACAGTACCGAGGGGTCCCGAAAACATTAAAATAGAATTATTAGGAGTGGGTGCACTCATTCCAACTCTGGCTATTTTTTCGAAAAAAGTGAAGACAGGTTCTCAAGGACATATTTGCACTCCAATAACACATTGCTCTTTAAAACCAGGAGGTAGAAATAACTGAAGAATATAAACTCACTGAATATTCAGCCTTAAAAAAAGAAAGACTAGAGACATTGTTCCCCTCAAGGACAACACACATACAAAAATCTTGGCTACTGCTTATATAGTTCATAATCCCCTGTCCCATGGAGCGATTTCCAGAAATCCCAGTTGGAGGCATCACAAGACTTGCTCATAAAGTGTTTCTAATTATTAACAATAAGTTTGGATAAATTTTTCTTTTTTTAAAATAATAGAAAATCCTGTCATATGCTATGACATGAGTAAACCTTGAGAGCATTATAAGTGAAATAAACTAGGAACAGAAGGATGACTACAAATGATTCTAATTGTATGTGGTATCGAAGATAGTCAAACTCATTGGAGCAGAAAGTCTAATGTTGGCTGTAAGGTCCTGAGCAGGGTCAGGGGGAGTCGGTATTCAGGTAATAGACCTTGAGCCATGTGAGAAGAAAGTTCTGGATATCTACTGCAAAAAAATGTGCATATGGCCCCACTAACTCCTAGTAACTATAAAGACTACGTTACCTAACCTCTTAGTCTATTTCTACAACATAGAATGGGTTAATCCTAACACCTTCCCTCAAAGAGTTATAAGGATTAAAGGAATTAGTGGCAAATACATGGGTTCCAGAAACACAATCCCAATAAATGCTTGGTTTTTTTTTTTAACTGATAGTGAGCAGGGCTGTATATTTGAGGATGGAGAGAGATGACATCATTGGACTTAAACCTATTGGAAATTTCTGTTGATTAAAGATATACATGCCTCAAAACAGATCTAAAGAACAAAGTTGCATTAGTACACAGCCTAGGATTCTTTAAAGAAAACCCTCCACTTTTCAATTATTTACTTTGAAGTCCTGATTGTTGAAATTCAAAAGCTTATACATTGCCTTGATCACTGATATTTGTGTTCCATATTATAATAAGAAACAAAAGAAAATCATATTTTTGACATAGACTGTGGTAGTTTAAATAGATGTCCCTCAATAGATTCAAGAGTTTATTAAAGCTTGTGATTTGTCTCCAGCCTTCTGGCTGGAGGTGTCACCTTGGCCTGGTCTAATAGGCTCCAGCCCTAAGGTGTTCCTGGGGTGGGTGTGAAATTCCAGCTATACATATGAAAAGAGTAGTCAGAGCTCAAGTCTGGAGTTCCTGCTGTTTGCTAGTTGAAGAGTGCTTGCTTGAGGTGCTGGTGATGGGTTCCTCTCTCTGCTTGGATCTGTGAAAGGGTGGGCAGCCTCTTTCTACTTATGGAACTTCCTCTGGATCTGTAACTTCAATAAATACTTTCCTCCCCAAACTGTGACTGATTTGGAGATTCATCCCAGCAGTGTGTCTGACTGTGACATAGATATAAACAATATTAAAGGAATTTATGTTAATAGCCTCAAGTTTTCTGACACATGAATTATCCTTCACTCATACTGAAAAGATCAAAATAGCCCTAAGAACTCCATTTTGTGCTCAGTCCTCCATCTTAGCTAAAAGCTGACCTCAAACAGACGTTCTTATAAAAACATGTCTATGTGCCAAAAGATATCTTGCTACCCCTAGACTTAGCCAGCAGATGATAAGATGAAAGGTCCCTGGCTGTCTGCGGTCAGGTCATTCTGACAAAACAAAGCCACAGCTGCAGAGGCTTGGAAAGTCCCCAATTGTGGTTTTTGAGGTTTTTGCCCTTGAATACCCAAAGTTCTAACCACTCAAGGTTGCTTCGCCACAACTGCTGCACCAGTGTATGAGTTGGATAGCGGCCCGAGCTTGAGCTTGTAATAAAGATCCTTGTGTGCTTATATCGGACTTAGTTTCCCTGGTGGTCTCTGTGGGGGTCTCGCTTCTTGGGCACAACACTACTAACCAAAGCCCCGAAGAACCGGTAGAAACTATTTAGAACTATCACTATAGAGAACTTACTTGAGATGTAGGATAAAGGAGTTTACTAATAACACTACTATAATTAATTTTATGTAATTTATTACTATTACTATAACATTTAAACTGTTAATATATCCAAATTGTCTAGAAATACACATATCTTAATATTTTTATTTATTTGAGAGAGAGGGGGGGAACAGGCATACCAGAGTCTACTGCCACTGCAAAAGAACTCCAGACACATGTGCTCCTTAATGCATCTGGCTTTACATGAGTATTGAAGAATAGAAGTCAGACCATCATAATTTGAAAGCAAGTGCCTTTAACCACCAAGTCATCTGTCTAACCCTGATTCCTCACTCCCACCCCACCCCACCACATGTCTTATACATTCTTAAAGCACTGTCCATAAATTAAATTCTGCCGGGATGGGCTGGGGAACTGGTTATATTATAGATCTATTCTTTTTGACAGTGTATTCAAATGCTACTTAAAAAATGGACTTGGAGCAAACCCTAAATGGAGAGAGATGGAATTTTTTGCAGAAATGGCTTGACTTTCTACCCACCGTAGGACTTGACTATAGAGTTACTAGGACAACACTGTTCAAGATGTTTTCCTTATCACACTAACAAAGCAATGCAAAATCCTAAACACATAAAGGTGAAAATGCCTTGATTAGGATTGTCAAGCAACTTTGGTTAAAAAAAGTGGAAAATAGAAAAGGTACACTGGATTCCTTTCTTAGCCACTGGGAAGGCTAATTAACATTGTAAAGTTTGCAGGATTAAGAAATGCCTTAGGCATTAAGTGGGGCACACCTTTGGGGATGTCTGTGAGGGTGTTTATAGAGAGGATTAAATGAGGGGTACATTCACCTTGAAGGTGGTTGGCACCATCTGACCAGTGGAGGGCCTAAATTGATAAAAAGAGGAGAGAACCAGGTGAGTGCCACTATCCCTTGTCTCTTCTTCCTGATCACCAGGATGTGAGCAAGCTCCTCATGTACCCATCACCAGGGACTCCTGCTAGAATAGAAGGGCTTCACTGCACTCTCAAACTGCAAGCAGAATAAACTCTTTCTCCTTCTGGGGTCGATGGTCACAGCAATTAGGAAAGTAACTAACACAGCAATACCATACTTAACACACTCCATAAAGAGGAACTGGTCATGTCTACTGTAGTACTGCAAAAGTAACAATATGTAAAAGCAGCAGCTGTTAGAAATGTTAGGAAACATTCCTGGTAGAAAGTTTTAGAGGGAAATAAATCATAGGAAGAGAAAAGGACAAAAATAAATCCTCCCTTATTAGTATGATAATTATTAAGCCATATAAGATTTCTACTGTTAAAATATGCTTTAAAACACATGGATAAAACACATAGATTCAGTTCCCCAGAAATGTTTTCTCCGCCTGGAATGCTTATTGTCAATGAGAGAGTTAGACTCCTAAAGGAGACGAAGGATGTAGGGTCATGTCTACATTACATAATTTTTCACATCCTACTCTACACTCTTAAAAATACTCTAAACATTGACAATAAGGTTTTTACTTTGATAGGGCCATGGACTGGGATGCTATGTATACTTCATTTAAACAAGTTTATGGGCACTAACAGGAACTAAGTTCTTCACTTGATCTCCCTGCCACCCCATTCACGCCTTTGAAACACCAGTCTCATGTAACTCAAGTTGGCCTCAAACTCACTAAGTAGCTTTTTATGATCTCTCTGCTTCCATCTGCAAAATACCGGGGTTGTAGGTCTGGATTTATTTTTATTTTTTCAAATTAAAAGCTCCCTATTATGAGTAGAATGCAGAATGACTTTTCAATGAAAATTGAAAAAAATGTATTAAAATTTTAACCTTAATGGTAAATTTAATTAATCAGAAAAATAGTGCCAACAGTGCTGGAGTACAAATGTAACAAGACACTGGCACACAAAAGGCCATTTGAAGAGTAACTGCTCTTACTCATTTCTCTCTGCAAGTGAAAGGTTGGACGGGACAAGACGGTAAACGGTCCACTCCAGAAGATCTGACTGCTTCAGCGGCTTGTCTCATTTATGCTTCATAAATCAGTACCACCCTGGTGGAAATTTCACAATGCACCCACAGACGGCAGGTTTAACATAAGTTTAATTGATTTAGTTGACAGAAAATTATATTAGAATTACTACTCTAGACAATAATTTAATGAAATGGGCTGGTACTTAAAAAAACTGTAAATTACCTATCTGATGCTCCCTATTAAGTATAATTAGTGCTGTGATAGAATCATAAATTTCTGAGTGTGGGACTAATATATCTCTATTTATAAAACTAAATGACTAATTCATATTTCTATCTCAGTGCTTGATGTCTTGAATCATTAATATGAATAACTTGTACAATAAGCTGTTTTTACAAAACATAAAGAATGACATTTAGGCACAAAAACTCCACATTAATAAATAACAGACTTTCAAAAATACCACGCATTACTGATTACTTAAAAATTTACATCAGAACATCTAAATTTCAAATCTCTCTCTCTCTAAAATGTATGAGTTAGTTTCTTGAAAAAAAAAGTTTTTGTTTTTCTACTAAATGGAAAGTATCCTTTTTTTAGCAACTATAAAAATGCTTTTCTCTGGTTTATGTCTTAATCATACTAATAATTTAGAACAAATTTACATGGTCATTTCAAATCAATATCTATGTTGAATGGATTTTTCATTTAGAGAAAAGCCACGTGAAAAAAAAAATCTGCTCTTCTGGCAAACAATTTTTACCATCTTAAATACCAAATACCAAATTTGGTAAATACCAAATTTTAAACTTAAGAAATTGTACAAAAAACCTATAGAGAACTCAAAAAAATTAATAACAGGGCTGGAGAGATGGTTCAGTGGTTAAGGCACTCGCCTCCAGTGCCTAAGGCCCTGGGTTCAATTCTCCAGGACCCACATAAGCCAGACCCACAAGGTGGTGGCCCTGGTTCTCTCTCTCTCTCTCTCTCTCTCTCTCTCTCTCTCTCTCTGTATGTCTGCTTGAAAATGAATAAATAAAATATTTTTAAAAAATTAATAACAAAAACTCAAACTGCCCCCTCACAAAATGGGGCACTGATCTCAATAGAGAATTCACAGAGGAAAAAGCACACATGGCCTTTATGCACCTGAGAAAGTGCTCAGCATCCTTAAACATCAGTGAAATGCAAATAAAAATCACAATGAGATTCCACCTTACTCCAGTCAGAATGACAATCATAAAAAAAAAAAAAAACCAACAACAATAATTGCTGGCAAGGATGTGGGGGGAAGGAACCCTCATTCACTGCTGGTGGGATTGCAAGCTTGTTCAACAGCTTTGGAAAGCACTGTGGAGACTCATCAACAAAATGGACATAGAGCTACCAGTGGACCCAGCTATCCCTCTACTAGGCATCTACCCACAAGATGTCACTTCTCAGGAGAGACATTTGTGCAACTATGTTTATAGCAGCTCAATTTATAATAGCCAAGAATTGGAATCAACCAAAATGCCCTTCCATGGAGGAATGGATAACAAAACTCTGGTATATTTACACCATGGAATTCTATTCAGCTGAAAGGAAAAATGACATATTGAAATTTAGGGAAAAATGGTCTGACTTGGAGCAGATCCTACTAAGCGATCTCTCAAAAGAACAGAAAGCCAAACACCGCATATTCTCCCTCATATGCGGTCCTTAACCAGGCTAACGGCAAACTCTACGCAGACCAGTAGAAAGAAGTGAGAGGTTATGAATAAGGGGTAAGGGATGGGGGAGGGGAATGGCTTAAGCATGAGGCTAAACCAAAATGGGTTCAAAAATCATAAAATCCTCATGAGCATACTGTAACCTATTGAGCAAGTAGTGGGTGTCATCTGGCAAGAGGGGCCATGAATAGTAGGGGAGAGAGCCTAAGCCTGTGAAAAAATGATCAGTCTGACAACCCCTGGTCCCAGCCACCAGTTCCTTCCTTCATTGAGCTGTTAACCAAAGTGACCCATGAGGTTCCAAAAAAAGACAGGATTCTGTCAAAGCTCTTGAATGTCTACTGCAGGCCTGAGGCAAAACTCTGTTGCTGAAAAAACCACAGAATGCCATTGATCAGCATCGAGAGACCCTTTGAGGTCCGGAATGGTAACCAGCCCCCAGATGGCAGTTAGTGTAGTGGTGGAAGGCACTGCATAAGCTGCCAGGGGAAGCTGGTCAATGACAGCTGGAGCAAACAGCGACCACTGGCATGAAACACAGTCTGCTGCCATGAGTAGGCTGACCACACTTCCTAATGGGAGAGAACAGCAAACCAAGAAAGAAGCACTTGTGCAATGGAGGAGCCTAAGCCTGGGGGAGGCAATCAACAGCTTTTAAATCTGGCCAAATACTCCACTTAGTGAGATGGAGCCCTTAACTGGAACTGGGGAATTAGGGCGATATGCACTGGGAGCCGGACTCTTGGGCCCCCAATGAGAGATGCACTATGCAAGCGATTGAAGGAGAGGATACTAAAAATAGAATCTAGTTAATTCAGAAATGTATATCTTAGTTAACCTATACTGATCTAACTCTCAAATGAAGATTCTGTTTGTATCTTTCAGAATGCAGCAAGAGAGCTGTGGCTCATCCAACCCTACCATCAAACTGCAGGCCGATAGTTGACATCCTGACAAGAGATGAGCCACCCCAGACATACTGTGGAGGATCCATATGGAACCCCTCAGGGAATGATGGGATGAACAAGTGACTCATAGTGACAGCCAATCAGTCAACACAGGACAAGCCAATGAGACAGACACCAATGATTTTTGACACAACCTAAAGCAGAGGTAGAGACCCCTAAGATCTCAACAATAAAACAGCCTTAATACTCACCCACCACGACTCAGGGAACTGAGCGGAAGAGGGGGCAGAAAGATTGTGAGAGCCATGGTGGGGGAGAATACCCAAAGTCATGGCCCCCCTCAGTAACAATACACTAGGGCCGACAGAACCGGACTGACTCCTAGGCTATCCATGGTCCCCTGCCCCAAGGTCTGAGCCAGATGGCCCACAGAGGAGGATATCCAGCTGATTGGGGATGGGGAAGAGGGTCATTGGGGAACTGGGGATAACAACTTATTGTTTGCCCATTAAATAATGCAACTCATTATGGACAATAAAAAAAAAAAAGAAATTGTACGAAAAATTTTTGATCTGTTGAGCGGTTAAAGTTAGCAAGTAATGTAGTATAAGTTCTTTAGAAGAAAGCCTGTTATTACTATAGTAGAACTAGACTGTGACAATATTTACTGAAAAAATTCAGCATTGGTTATGCCAGCTGGGCTTCTACCACAAGGATTTTAATTGCAGAAATTGTAAAAAAAAAAAAAAAAAAAAGAAAGAAAGAAAGAAAGAAAGAAAACCTCCTGATAAGGGCCTTCTCTGTAACGAAAGAGCTTTAGTATAAGGCTCTAAAGGATTTTAGTATGGAAAATAATAAATTATCTCTTTGTCCCAGTATTATGAAATGAAAGCTTTATTTAAGTTAGGCACTCTTAGCTGATATTCACTGTATTAACACAATTTCATGAATTCATTTTCCTAGAAACTCTCCCTTCCTGCCCATCTTCAGGCAAAAGGCTAGGCATTAAGAAGCAAAAGGAAAATAAGAGCTGGCCTGTCCTCCACAAGCCTACATGCTTCCGAGCAGGGAGGATGGTCACATTCATGCATACACCTAGCATATTCTAGCTTGTCAAAGGCACCACCTTTGAAAAGAGCAAAGAATAGAATGAAATATAAAAATAATTTAATGAATTACTAAGCATATGACATTGGAGGTTTATATTCCACACTTCACCCCCCTTTCAAAGTTTATAAATAATCACCCCAAATCCCCAGTACAGTGTCTGCCTCTGGGAAGTATCATATAACAACACATGACTTAAACACATCATTAGAGCAATGCAGACACAAGATTTATCCACATGGTGGACCCTAGTAATACCAAATAATCATATGTGATTTGTCAGGTTGCTTAACAACTAAGTGGTTATTAAATTCGAGAAATAAGTTAAAAGTAAATGGGGGGGGGGGCTGGAGAGATTGCTCAGTGGTTAAGGCACTTGACTAAACCTGAGTTTGATTCTCCAATGCCTATGTAAAGCCAGATGCACAGAGTAGCACATGCATCTGGAATTTGTTTGCAGTGGCTGGAGGCCCTGGCATGCCCATTCTCTCTCTCTCTCTCTCTCTCTCTCTCTCTCTCTCTCTCTCTCTCTCTCTCTCTCTCTCTCTCTCTCTCTCCTCTGCTTGCAAATAAATAAATAAAGTTTTTATAAAATAGTATAGTGCTTATGTTTTATTTTTGATTGAAGATGGATCACTCAGGTGATTCTGAAGATCGGTATTTTGTAAATAAGAGAAAGAATTGGGTTTTTCCTTTATGTTATTATGCAGACACTGCAGAAACTGGTAAGTGATAGCTGGGATTCAAATGTTTGACTCTTGTGTTTTTATTGTTTGGCTCAAGGCACTGACCTGAGCCAGGTCAGGCTGCAGCCACTCAAAAGCATCTTGTCAGAAAGTGGCTTTTAGTTTGATTTCCTGTGGGGTATCAGAAATTCTGAGAACAAAAACAATTCACTTACATAAACACTACTTGAAGGAAATAAAAAGATGTGGTCACAGTATTGAAAGAATAAGTTTAGTGCTTTTGTTTATATTAAGGAATAAATGGAGAGACTGTGTCAAGTTCAAATATGTTTTATTTGAAAACTAAATTTTTTATTGGATGCATTGCTCAAAGATGTCATTAAATAGGTGAGTGACAAGAAAATAAGGATTTTTCATAAATTTGTAGATTTACCTATATTCTTATTTATTATAATTTTAATCATTAAAACAAAATAGAGTGAGCTTGTTTGGCAAGCAAGACACCAAATCATGGGATTTGCTTCTGGAGTTCCATTCACAGGTCAACCTGCAAGTCTTACCTTAGGTATTTAACAAATCCTTATCTTCAAGTTACTTGGTCTTCCTAGGATTTAGATTGCTTTTATAAAGATATGGTTCTGAGTAGTCTTTTATTATTATTTAATTAATTAACATATTTTGTTGTTTTGAGGTAGGGTCTCACTCTAGCCGAGGTTGCCCTGGAATTCGCTACATAGTCTCAGGGTAGCCTCAAATTCATGGTGATCTTCCTATCTCTGCCCTTCCTTAAAAAAAAGTATGCATTATGTGTATATACATATGCATATATCAAACTTATTCATCTACTGACTGTCATCAGTGAAGTTTAGTGTCATAAGCACTATCCCCATGATACAGAATCTTCTCTATCACAAAGTCTATCTCTATGGCAACATTATCTTCTGCAAATATCTGACCATATCAGAAAGACAAGCTAACTTCAGAGATGAAAGATGAGGGAGAAAAATATGCTAAACATACAAACAAGACACAACAGACTTCATCCCTGCAGCTTCACAGTACCACCTTTCCCATAATTTACAGTCAGTTAAAAAATGCATGGAAAGATTCTGTCTCTGAATGAGTAGGTGGTTCAGTTTGCCTAAATGGCACATGACTTACATTACTTATGTGACAACAAGCATTGAATTTTACCAGTCACTAATGACGTCTCAATGCCACCTCACTAAATATGATGCATTAATGAATACCTTGACTTATTTTTATTTTCAGAAACTGATTGGATGAATCAGCTCTGAAGTGTTTGAAACACGCTGATGCTTTGTATACAGAGACTCTGATGTAATTTCTCTAGAGTGGCTGGGATGTTTTTTATGTAAGACCACAAAGCAGTGTTCTAATAAAAATCTGTTAAGATCAATTCTGTGACTTTATAAGGTAGTATAAGTGAAAACAGATAAACCTTTCATGGATAAGTGTAAAAAATAGTTTCTTCTTTAGGGAACAGCATCATGTTTTTGCAAGTGTAGAAGAGGAGATATTTATTTTGTGGCGAATAAAGTCATACAGATAGCCAACTGTAAAAAGAGAAAATATTGTATAAAAGGTAAAGAGATTAATCCTTACTGACATTTGTCCTTTAGTGTAAATTGGCATGTATACACATCGAAGAATAATGCCAGCACAACATAGAAGTTGTATATTTTTTCCCAGCACAATAATGGTTTGAAGCAACCTGGGGCAAGTTTTCTTATTATTAAAAGAAAACCTAGTAACACATGAAGAACTTTTAACAAATATAACTCTTGAAAATTCTTCCTTAAAGCAAGGTGAAACTTTAAGAACTGCTCCCCTCCCCACTGTGAAGCTACTGAAGGCAGGTGAATAAGCTACAAAGGACACTTTCCTGTGTTTAAAACACACCTGACTGGTCAAATACTTGATTTTGAGAAACTTACCTTCACTAAAAGACAATGTTCCCAAAGACCCACATTTTGAAGAAGGAAACATGAACTTCCAAAAAGTCAAGGGTGAAAAGAATCAACAGGACCACAATTCTGGGGGTGACGCAGTATGGATTTTGCCAAAGTTCCACTGAATCTGAGTTGTCTGTCCTTTATCCTCTTTCCCTCACAAGATCTGTCATTTTATGGAATGACTTTTCAGGAATGCATCATATTAGAAGCCAAACACTTGGGCATTACAAGGTATTTTTAGGGTAGGATGTCTGGGACAGGCGAGGGCATCTACTGGTCACTTCCGATAGTACATCTGATCCTTATAGGGACAAACCATCAAAAGAGGGTGGGTGGAACCATGGGATTAGTGTATCCTGCATATTCACAAAATGCTTCTGGCAAGTAGAGCACAGCTTTTAGGGAGAAGAACCTAGAACCCAAACCTAACTGAGAAGAAACGTCAAAGAAGCTTTCTTCTCCTGAGACATCCTTCTTGCTGATGTGCTGGGACAGGTCTTATATATGCTAATGGCCACAATGTCATATAATTGGCAGTCTTAACTGCAGCTGCATCAAGCTGTGACCAAGTCATCAAGGTGGCTTTGTTTCTTTCTATGCAGTCCAGTTCTCTGCAGAAACGACGATGAAACAAGTGAAACTGTACTTGGAAAAGCCACACATGCTTTATGACTGATTTTACTGCAATGACAGATATATAATGATCCAGTGAGACAAAAATATTAACTGGATGAAGATAATATAACTTATCTTAAAATTTCCAAGGTATGAAATTTGGAGGGTTGGTGTTTGGAAACCACAATGATATCAAAGAGATGCAGGGTCTCTCTCTCTCTCTCTCTCTCTCTCTCTCTCTCTCTCTCTCTCTCTCTCTCTCTCTCTGTGCACAGGTATGCATGCACATGAACATAGTGTGTGTGGAAGTGTTCTCAAAGAAAGGCAGTCTCCTTTGGAAACCTGGATTAAGATAAAATGTCCCAGTGGTTGCTATTTTAAACTATTAAGTGGCAGTTAGTTAAGCTCAATCAGATGTTTATACAAACCATACATACAAAAAAAGATACACACTATTTAAAAACAACTATGACTATGAGCTTGAGAAATGGCTCAGTCAGTTCAAAGACTTGCTGGTCAAGCACGAGGGCCTAAAAGGATTTGAGTTAAATCCCAAGCCTATGGGGAGCAGAGACTGGAGAATCATTGGGGCTCACTGTCACCCAGTCTGATTCAAATTAGCAGCTTCAGGTAAGTGAGAGACTCTATCAAGGAAACAAGTGGAAGAGAGGTGGAAGAAGATACTCAATGTTTTCTGGTCTTCATATGTTGCCTATGGGCTTGCATATCTGCACACATGTGTACATATACTACACACCATGTGTACCATGCCAACACATGCAAAAAAACCCCACCCACCCAAGAGTAAATAAAAATGAGCAAGCAAATGGAGAATGATGCCATGTAAACATGGCTTTTCTACTTTGATCTGAGAGTATTTGTCATGATTAAAAACAAAACAAACAAAAAAACTTTCTAGTTTAAGCTTTAGTTTGGGATATGCAAGTTAAAATATATGAAAAATGGCTTATGAACAATTTTTGTACTTCTTAGGTTATAAGGAAAGCAATTCCAAATTTCTATTGTCTTCCAAGTGATCCTATGTGGGAAAGAACAAGACAAAAAAGCAACATATTGGATCCAGGCCCAGTGGCACACATCTGCCAAATAATTTTCTCAGGAGGCAGAAGCAGAAGGATGGTTTGAGCTCAGGGCTTCAAAGCCAGTGTAGAAGAAAGGAAGGAGAAAGAAAAAGAGAGAGAGGGAAGGAGGGGCACACACACACCCCATTTAATCCTTAAGAAACATATAGATAATATGAATAACATATTCCAAGCTCCTGAGGAAGACTGATCACTTAATGATATGTGTTACTGAAATTAGGTAAAAATTTAAAAATGTGAAGTCTTATGGCTTTTGAGCTGGAAAATAAAATTCCAAAATGCATAGCCACTAAGCTATATGTGCACAGACATGTGGTATATATATTTTCTTTCTAAATCTAAAATGAACTCTTCTTTGAAGGTCAACTTTCATTCCTTTCTATTTTTATGTTTCCACATGCAGTCATTTTCACTGGTCACTAGGTGAATGGGTTGAGCCTTAATGAGAGGTATCTTCGTGACAGATTTGATTTATAGGAAAATGAAAGTCACCACCCTAGCAAATTATCATGAAATACCTTTGGCTTTCCAGAAAAAGAATTTGAAATTATTCAGACTCATTTACATGAGTCTTTCACTGGGTTATATCTAAAACATTCTTAGCTGTCCTTCTGAAAGCAAGGGCTTAGCTCCTGTTGCTGGAGATTTCAATCATGGGGTAAGGGGACATTCCAGGGAGTCTAGCGGAAGGTGTCCCTGGGGCAAGCTGCCACCACAGTGAGAGGTTAGGAGGAAGACCCTCCCCTAATAGGTAGACAGGGTGTGGCTTCTGACAGTGACCTCATGTCACATTGGGTGGGGACTTCTCCCTGGCCAGGGGTTTTGCCCCTCCTCCAACAAAAAGCTTTAAAAATCTAAGTTCAAGCTTGGGCTGTGCTTTTTTTTTCCATTCCTGACTGTTGGAGACTCAGGTCCAGGTGGAGTCTGCCTCCCTCCCCCCATCTTGCCACAGGCAGGATCTGGGGGGGGGGAGGGAAGATTTTTCTCTTTAATATGTGTGTTATTTCTTCACTTTTGGTAATTCTGTGCACTTTTTACAATTCCCTTGTGAACCTCCCAAGCCACGTGGTGGTGGGCTGCCTACCCAATCCTACTCCCAACTCCTCTGAACATCCCCTGAGATGATAAGTAAATGCTCTCTAAGCTTGTCCAATTCTTTGGCATACTAAGATACGAACTCTTGGGGAAGTACAGTGGGTGAAGGCTTCGCGTGCTCACCAGCCCTTACAACAGCTTCTGGGACTGAGCAAGGGGCTCAGAGCCCTTTGGGAATGAACTGCTTGCAGCAGAGGAAACTTTGCTTCCCTCTATACCTGACAGGTCTGATGCCTCAAGCCTCCTGATCCTCTTTCAGTGGTCTCAGTCTCATTTTTTTAGCAATGAGAGACCCATTAGCAAAAGCAAAACTGAAATCATTCCCAATGATTCGTCAAAGCTTAAAGCATTTAAGAACTTTCAAACAGAATGTGCTTTTCAATAAGACCCTAAAAATAAAGCATATTAGTGAATTATTTGATTGGTCAAACTGATAAAGATGTGATTAATATCAGCTATGAGGGGCGGGTAATGTAGCTCAGTGGTAATGCACTTGCCTGGCAAACACACGGCCAGGGGTTGAAGTCCCAGCACTGCAGTGTGAACAGAAGTTCCTAGAAAGCAGGTGCACATTATTAAGAATTCTACAAAGCTGATTAGATCTTCGAAGTCACAGAGAGCTGGAATGTTGCAAGAATGAAGACAAATTACCTTGGGCTAGATTTAACACCCACCTCTGTGTGACCTAACATTCTTTTCAGAATGTTCAAAGGGATCCAAAGGCTGATTGTCAGGAGATAAACCTGAGGCCTAAGCAGAGATGTCCCTGTTTTACTGTAACCTGCCCACCTAATTTTCACCAGTGGATTTTCAAAGTGCCTTGAAGGGCTGAGGATATAGCTCAAGGGTACAGCACTTGCCTAGCATATGGGAAGCCCAGCACTACAAAATAAGAATGGACCTTGATTTGTTACTTTCTTTGTTCTGCTACTATAAAAAAAACTTGAAAATGAGTTGAGATTAAAAAAAAAAAGGCACAGGATTAAGAATTCTATTCAGCACATCTAAAGGACTTAAGAAATATGCTGAGAGGCCACAAACATCTTTCAGAGTAGAAGGTACCTTGCTCTGAATCACACTGACAAGTGTCATTTCCACTGCTCCGTTCTTTTTTTTTTAAAAATATTTTATTTATTCATTTTCAAGCAGAGAGATACAGAGCAAGAGAGAAAGAGTGAGAGAGAGCACACCAGGGTCACCACCTTGTGGGTCTGGCTTATGTGGGTACTGGGGAATTGAACCCGGGGCCTAGGCACTGGAGGCAAGTGTCTTAACCGCTGAGCTATCTCTCTAGCCCCCACTGCTCCATTCTTAACTGGTTACCAATGAGGGAGGGAAAGGACCTTGCTTCCAGGGTCTGAGAAGCTTTGTCCCCTACTCTTCCAGTGCAGGCAATGGGGTGAATAAACTCTAGCTGCTCAAAGAAGATGCAGGGCAGAACGCTTGTAGATATCAAAGAAGCTCCTTACATTCATGAAAATAAACCTATTTTATAGTGTACAGGGATTATCTAGATAGAAACCTTAAACTTATTTCTGTAAAGTTGAAGACTGTGTGACATTAATAACTCTGTAAAAGAAAATCCAAAGTTACCAATAACCATGGGCCATTTTGAAAATAACAAAATATTCTATTAATATTGCTTGTTTTGGGAAAACAAGTAGCTTAGAAGCACAAAAAAATGAGAGCTTTGATTTGTACTGTCGGTGGCTTATACTGTGAGATTTTATGATGACTCTTAAAAGTCTGTTTGTGGTTATGATAGACTGCTGAAGTCTTTAAAAAATTGAAATTTCAGAAGCTGTGACAGTTCTCACTCAAAAATAGTCGTTTTTGATTTGTGATTTTTATATCTTTTGGTAATCCTGAGCTGTGGCTAGTGCCCCAGTGGCCAGAAAGAAATTGTAGAATATTAAGAAAGGAGTAAATGCACATATGCTAGCCAAGGAAACAGGGTTGCTTCTCTCTGTAGCAAAATGACAAGATGACAGAAATTTTCCATTTGTCCTTATTAACGGTTAAGTAGAACCTGCGAAGTATCTACTTCCGGTAGAATCTTTAGCATTTTGTTTTTGTCTCTACTCTCACAACACAATCAACAGACTTCTGACAAGAACAAGTAAATAATCAATTCTGCACTGGAATCCTCTAATCCAATTCAGTTCTGACACTATCGACCTGCAGACAGCATCAAATGCCCTAGGTTGACAGTGAGTTTGCAAGGCTGCCTCTCCCCACCCCCAGAGGCTGGCAATAAACTGCAGAACTTATGCTTAACAGAACTCACAGAAACATGACTACTGGCTTATCATTACAAAGTGAATTACAAAGAATATGACATCAGGTGGGTTATGAGGGTGGGGTGCAGATCCTCCATGTTCTCAGCATGTACCACCCTCCAGAAACCTCCATGTGTTCAACTTTTCACTCTGTCTTCTGGGGTTTTAAGAAGACTTCACTGCCAGGCCTGCTTGAGGCTTGGACAACTGTGTCAGAGTACAACTGAACCAAGGGTGTGGGCCACAGCTAACAGACTGTGTGGGGAACCCAGCATGGTCTGTGTGTTCCTTGGAACCACTGCATCTTTTCTCTCTCCACATTATGGGTTAGGAGTCTTCTAGAATGGGAGGGTGTGGTGGTTTGAGTGTAAAATGTCTCCCACAGCACCTAATGTTTGTAATTAAGCCTCTTAGTCCCCAGCTAGTGAAGCCTAGCAGGCCTTGAGGTTGATACTGATAGGTCTCTTACTTGCTCTTGATGTAAGAAGATATGAATCAGTCACCATGCTTTTCCCTGCTGTGATGAAACTGCCCATCAAACTGTAACTCCCATAAGCTGCTTTTGGTTGGGGCTGTTACTGCAACAAGAAGGTAATGGCTACAGAGGGTCTATGAGCTACTATCAGACAAAGGTGGCCTAGAGATTTCTTTTTGGCCAGCTCCATGAGACAAAAAGGAGACCAGAGACTCTATGACATGTGCCTTGGGGAGGAAAAATTCTAGTGTCCATGGTCTACCTGGGGGAGTGGGCTATTACATGGTTTCACATACCAAAATATATATCATGATCACACTCTCCAAATGCTCCATTTTTTCCCACAGAGAGGGGCCCAATACAGTGCTGCTGTGAGAACTTCACCTTCTCTTACTCAAATGAGAAGGAACAGTTCTTAAGGGGCTTCTGAATTTCTTGGTTGATTGAATACTTGAAAAATCCTTGTTTCTATAGCCCCTCCCCATATTAGGCAAGTACTTCACCAGTGAGCCATATTCCCAGCCCTGCCTTATGGGCAAAACAAAATTATCCAAAAATGTATAAAAGCATACATTTATACATTTATAATATACGAAAATAAATGTATAGTCAAATATAAATGTATAGTTTGTAAAGCTTTTAAACACAATCATTGAAAAGTTATCCATAATCTTATTTTAGCTGTTACTTTCTTATTGCTGGTTCAAAACAGTCAGAAGCAGCTTATATGTGAAGAGGGAAGGGCTTACAGTTTTGAGGAGAATTTTCATCATGGCAGAGTAGGCAGGTGGGTGTCATGTCCCCACACATGGCAGGAAGAATAGTATTCACTGGAGTCTCAGGCTGGCCTTGAACTCACAGCGATTCTCCTACCTCTGCCTCCCAAGTGCTGGGATTAAACCACGCCTGACTAAGAATAGTATTTTGAGTGAGCCAGCTCTCAACACCCAGCAGAGCTGGACTAACCAACCACAAGGTCCACCCCTGCAACACACTTCCTCCAGCAAGGTTCTACCTCCCAAAGGCTCCATCAGCTGGAGTGCAAGTTGGATGCTTAATCACAAACACTTGAGGCTGGGGGGGGGGGGAATTTTACATTCAAACCGCCACACCTGCCATTCAGAAATGAGCACTATTAACATCATGAATTTTCTTCACATGTATCCCAACATATATTTATTAACAATCACCAAATGCTCTCTTTGTACCTCCACTTAATGTGCTACAAGTAACCCTCTATTGCATACCATTAAAAGTTCTTCCATGAAATTATTTACAGTAACTATAGTGCCCTAACAATGCAACAGAACAAATTTATTAGATCAATTACCCTGGGTAGATATTTGGGTTATACATATTTTTGTTATTATAAATGGATGCAGTGAAATGTTGTAGCTACATCTTTGTCCTTTTTAGAGGATATTTTCCTTGGTATTAATTATGGAAATAGAATTTCTAGGTCACAAATCAAGAGCTGTTTCCTGCTCTCAACTTTTACAAATTACTACTTAACCTAAGTTAAATCACTGAGTAGAACACATATAATGACCAAACTAATGTTTGTGATCACTTTTGTGTGAGCTGTTGGATGGGGACTTGTCATGACCTCCAGTGGTGGCTCTCAAGGTGCCCCTCAGCACGGAGGCATCGGCAACACCTCGGAACACATTAGAAATGCAAGCTTTTGGTCTTAGCTCAGGAGGACTCTCAAAAAGTCTGCTGTGGGGCCTAGAAATGTTCATTTTCCCAAGCCTATCCAGGTGTCTGATGTAGAACTAGAGACCCACCACCACAAGATCTTCTTGAGAAACTGGAGGGCAGCACAGAACTAATCAGGGAGAGCCTGAAATGTCATAATGAACTTTGGATTTTATCAATTAATTCATTTTTCTCATATTGGTTAGGTCTGGAATCATCTAGTGCCAAACCCAACGGATAACATTTGGAGGTAGAGCAGTAGAGAACACAGGAGTGCAAGTGAGCCAAACCCCACTGCACTGGCCTCCACTGGTGCCTAGCAAGTTTCTAGACATGCTTTCTTTTGGTCCAAACCATTTCAATCACCACTCTTAAACTTGACACATTAAAAATTTTTTTTGAGATAATATCTCCTGTAATCCAGGTTACCCTTGATCTTGCTAATATTCAGCACTATCTTGAATGCCTGATCTTCCTGCCTCCACCTGCTAAGTGTTAGGAGATCACAGGTGTGTACCATTATATCTAGGTTTCTGTTGAAACGGGCTGTTCTTGTTGGTATTGTTCAGGGTTCTGTGAGTGAAGTCTATTCTAGCAGAGGATTTCAATTGAGAATGTCTCTTTTTTTAACTTTTTTTTTCTTTATTGTCCATACATTGTTTAGTGGGCCAACAATGAGTTGTTATCCCCAATTCCCCGTTGCCCCCCTTCCCCATCCCCAGTCAGCTGGATATCCTCCTCCGTGGGCCGTCTGTATCAGTCTTCGTGGTAGGGGACCATGGATAGCCCAGTCTTCAGCCGGGTTCTCATGACCCAAGTGTGTTGTTACTGAGGGTTGCCAAGTCTCTGATATTCTCCCCCACCACGGCTCTCACAATCTTTCAGCCCCCTCTTCCGCTCAGTTCCCTGAGTTGTGGTGGGTGAGTATTAAGGCTGCTTTAATGTTGTGAGCTTAGGGGTTTTTGTGTCGAGATTCGTTGGTTTCTGTCTCACTGGCTTATCCTTTGTTGATTGAATGGCTATGGCTGTGGGTCCCTTGTTCATCCAATCATTCTCTGTGGGGTTCCATATGGATCCTCCACCGTATGACTGTGGTGGCTCATCTCTTGCCAGGAACTCAGCTTTCTGCCTGTGGTCAGTTGGTAGGGTTTTATGGGCCACAGCTCTCTCGCTGTATCCTGAAAAATACAAACACAATCTCCATCGGAGAATGAGATCAGTATCAGTTAACAAATATACACCAATATGGATTACCTAGCTTCTATTTTTAATAGCCTCCCTGGCAGTCGCTCGCATAGTGCATCTTTTCTTGGGAGCCCAAGAGTATGGGATCTGGTGCATATCGCCCTGAATCCCCGGTTCCAATCAAGGGTTCCCTCTCACTGAGTGGAATATTTGGCCGAATTTAATAGCTGTTGATTGTCTCCCCCAGGCCCAGGCTCCTCCATTGCACAAGTGCTCCTTTCTTGGTTTGCTTTTCTCTCCCAGTAGGAGGTGTGGTCAGCCTACTCATGGCCGTAGACTGTGTTTCATGCCAGTGGTCTGTTTACTCCAGCTGTCGTTGTTCAGCTTCCCCTGGCAGCTTGTGTAGTGTCTTCCAGCACTGCACTGATTGCCATCTGGGGGCTGGTTACCATTCCAGACCTCGAAGAGTCTCTCGATGCTGAACGATGGTATTCTGTGGTTTCTTCAGCAACAGAGTTTTGCCTCCGGCCTGGGGAGGGTGTTCAAGAGCCTTGACAGAATTCTGTCTTGTTTTTGTAACCTCATAGGTCACTTTGGTCAACAGCTCAGTGAGGGAAGGAACCAGTGGCCAGGACCTGGGGCTGTCAGACTGCTCAATTGTTCACAGACTTAGACAGAGAATGTCTCTTTTTGACAAGAAGCAGCTCTGAAGAATAGTGCCTGAACCTTTATGGGAATCCGAGAAACCAAGAGATAATACTAAAAATATACACATGTACAAATCTCTTTCTTAGAGGACAGAGCTCAAGCTTTCATCACGTTCTCAAAGGAGCCTGTGAGGGTGTTAAGAGCTTAGAAGCAAAACCAGATCCACACAAAAAAAAGCCCAGTGTAGGAAGCCAATATTAGTTGTGTACGAGAGAGATAAAGAATGCATACAATGCCCACACATATAAATAAATAAATAAATGGTATGCAGTCTGTGACACTGGGAAGTGAGGTGAACTGGAGTGGCTGCATTACCCCAGTGTCATATCCAGGGCTGTAAAAGCTGGGGCTGTATAGTCAAGGTGTTCCTCTCTTCAAGGACAGACTGAAGAAGAAACAGCTTACTTCAGTGAGGTGTCAGGCTAGGAAGTTTACTGCTAGTTTAGATGAGGTTAAACAGTAAAAATCATAAATAGTTTTAAACCCATCCCAATGGGTGACAACTCCATGTCTACATTTTTGACAGCCAGTCAGCTGTCAACACTCTCACTGTACAGTGACACTGAAAAGCCCACCAATCCCTAGTCCTTCCCATTTTTCAGAATCGTTATATGTGGGTGGCTAGCTAGGTACTGAACTCAGGTCCTCATGCTTGTGAGGCAAGTCTTCTATCTGCTGAGCCAACTCCCCACCCCCTTTCGAAAACATTCTAAGAAGAAATTATATGAAACTAAATTCTTTCATTAAATTACATTTTTAGATATAATGAACATAACTCACTTTTAACAAATCAACATAGAAAATAACCACACAGTACTCTTTTGTAAACAAGAAATAAGGGTAAATAGATAAGTAATACTTTCTCCCATTAGAAGTATTTTCCATGGCATTTTCAAGTCTGAAGTTCTTTTTATAATGACAACAGTCCTACTATAATGCCCCTTCTTGGGCTTTCTCTGTGAGCTTTACCTGAAAATTCCTGGTCAGTAGCTTGATCATTTTGAAATTTGTAAACCTGGGCAAGTAGTTGTCTCAATAATGGCTGATTAATCTGCTCTGTTTTTAGTTGCATTTAAAAGTGTCTCAGTAATTTGGAAGTCAGATCCTGAAGAGAGATCACATCTACTGAGGCTGCAAAACTAGAAGGCAGATTGCAAGGGGATGAGAGCTATTAAACACTGCAGGCAGAACATAGTGCAAGGAACTCATTGAAGAGAAACACAATGAGCGCGAAGGAATACCAGTTTCTAAAGAAAATGAGTCAGATGCTCCAAGACACCGTTCAGCAAAGTGTAATATTCTAAACATTTAGCACTGTGCTTTAAAAATTAGATAGAATTCTATGGTGTTTATTGCCTTCCGATTAAGTCAGGGGATATCACTTAAGAAGGAAATAATGCACAAAGAAACAATGTAAATAATGGAACATTATTTGGACTAAATGGTAGTTCAGATCACCCTGCTTTCAAAAGGTTTTCTGTTATCAAGTACTCAAGAGGGAGCAAACAGCATGATAGGAGACTTGACTAGAGGTGCTGAGGTTCAAGAGAACAAGAGAGCACTGCTGTCTTGTAAGGGAGTGTGGATTCTGAACAAACTCACAAACCAGCTCCAGTTCTCCAGGTTAAAGAAGCAAGAGATCTCTGGTGAAAGGATGCATGTGGCTTATTTACACAAGAAGAATGAAAATAATCAGGGGAAAGAGTAATACTCAAAAATGAGTTTCTTCCATTATCATCAGAAGTTATCATTCTTTCCTCCTTAAAAAAGCTGGTATAGCTGGGCATATGAAATCTCATTATGGGCTGTAGCAAATTTATTCAGCATCTTCTCATTTTTTATATGCAAGAAACCAAAACATGTTAGGTAAAACAGACTTTACAAATGGTTAAAAGAAACACAGTTGGCCCCTAACTGTGTGTTATTATTAGTTTCCAAGAAAACATTAAAGTTGAAATTCCATTCTCATACTTAAGCACTTGGTAGATGGTGCCAGCTAACACACAGGATTATGAGAGAAGAAATTCAGAGACCAATATTGTGTTATATGCCTTGAACCTCTAGTTAGCAATGGCTGATGGCATGTTCCCATGCTGCCTCCAAGGTGAAAATTACTAGACACTAAAGCTAATGTCACCTGTCACTTCTGTAATTAATTTTCAATTGCATTATCAATTCTACCCAATTCTGAAAATTAAAACTAAAAAGATTTCTAACTTGTAAAAATGAACCTCAGCTGAAAAATACAGTCAATATATGCTGTAAGTATTCCAGAAGTTGGGCAAGATGGCCCAGATGCCAGGGTAGGAAAACTGTTTCCCTCTGTCTAGCATCTCCATAGAATTTCATTCCTTTTTAAATGACTTTTTGGAAAGTAGCAAATCTTTTATATTCTGAAATGTGATTTGAAAACTGGTTACAAAAGCAAGGCAAAGGAGTTTAGTCAAGAATATCCACTGGTGTTAATATGACAGAAAAAAATGGAAATGTGTCCGTCAGGAGAATAACAGAGGGAGTCTATGGCCATAGCACCCCCAGTGTACCCTGTCTCATCTGATCTCAGAGGCTAAGCAGGATTGGGCCTGGTTAGTACTTGGATGGGAGAATTTCAGATGGAGTAAATGAATTACAGAAATTGTGTACATGACAAGATACTGTTGAATGAAAACAGTTATATGAAACCATGCTTCCAGTATGCTATTTTTAAGTAATTAATTTTAGCAAGATTTTGGGACTGAAAGTATTTGTCATTTGGAGACTGCTTATTCACATCTACCTGAGAGACTGCCTGTTCACATTGCCTAACAATTCGTTTACTTGGGAGAACTGCACAAATCCTTCGATTCCTTTCCTAGAAAAGGCTCTCCAGAGGCTGTTAAGAATGTTTGTGTGCCCAGGCACACCTATACATGCATTAGCATCTTTATAACTTTGTCTCAATTTCTCTAATACAGCCTTAAACATTAAAAATCTCTCCCCAAAGTTATTCTTTTTCTTCCTTTCTCAGTACATAAAAGTCCAACTGGCTACTACAAATAAAACTATGAAAAGCAAACAATTATAAAAACAATGAGATGAGGTGGTTTCTTTGGAATTAATAGTGATTTAAGCAACTTTGTTAGAGGTAGTTAGTGTAGAAAATGCATTCAGTAGCCACCAGTCATATCATGGAGGATCCATATGGAACCCTGCAGAGAATGATGGGATGAACAAGGGACCCACAGCCACAGCCATTCAATCAACATAGGATAACCCAGTGAGACAGAAACCAACGATTTTCGACACAAAGACCTCTAAATTCTCAACATTAAATCAGCCTTAATACTCACCCACCATGACTCAGGGAACTGAGCGGAAGAGGGGGCTGAAAGATTGTGAGAGCTGTGGTGGGGGAGAATATCCAGAGGCATGACACCCCTGAGTACCAATATACTAGGGTCAGGAGAACTGGGCTGACTCCTAGGCTATCCATGGTCCCCTGCCCCAAGGACTGATCCAGACGACCCACGGAGGAGGATATCCAGCTGATTGGGGATGGGAAGGGGGGGCATTGGGGAATTGGGGATAACAACTCATTGTTTGCCCACTAAATAATGTAACTCATTATGGACAATAAAAAAATTTTTAAAATGTTGGGATGTACTTGTGGCTGAGCTTTCTTTCTGTAGATCTGAGGGTCATGACTTCTGCTCCCACACATTCACCGCACCCACACTTTACTCCCAATGTTAATTAGGTGAGTATTCCAAAGAAGAAACTGATTTCTTTTTAATATTTGGCATATATTAAAAACAAAAATTCCAGTAACTGGTCTTATGTTATTTGATAGATTAACAAATTTTGATTTAGTTTTACTTATGCAAAATTAAAAAATTTAATTTCTTAAATCTGGTGTAGTAGTTACCTTCTTGTTGCTAGGGCCAAACCCCCAACCAGAGGCAGTGTGTGGGAGAAAACGGTTCATTTCTGCTTTCAGTGTCAAGGGGAAGTTGTTATAGCAGGGAGAGTGGAGCAGAATACGCAGGGAAGGGGGTCCTCTGAGAGAGCTAGCTGAACACCCAGTGGGATGGACTAATACTCCTCAAGGTCTACCCTCAATGACCCTCCTCCAGTAAGGCTCCATCTCCCAAAGGATCCACAACTTTCCCAAAATGCCACAAGCTGGGGACCAAGAATTCAAAACATATGAGACTGTGGAAGACATTTTACACTCAAAGCACCACATCTGGGAACAATGAAAATCAGAACACTAGCTGGCAAAGCGAATGCCTCTCTAATTAAATTCAGAAATTAATCAATTTATTAACAGCAAACTTATTTTACTGCCCAATGAACAGAGATGGGAGGGCTGGCTCAGGGTTAAAAGCACTTGCTACTAAAGCCTGCAGTTATGGGTTCAATTCCCTGGTGTCCACACAGGGTGACCAGAGTCACAAAGGAGCACATGTGTCTGAGTTCATTTGCAGAGGCAAGATGCCATGGTGTTTTCATTCTCTCTCTCTCTCTCTCTCTGCTTGCAAATAAATAAATAAAAGTAAAAAAAAGAGATGAGTACTATGAAAAAGAAGAGAAAGTCAAAAGTTACAAGAATAATTGCAAAGTGACACAGGCCTCAGGGAGGACAGTAGTTGAGGCAACGTACTTAGATTAGGTTTTTCAAAGGAGAAAATCAGAATCAATCTAAAAGAACAATATTTCTAAAGATAATTGTTTTGAAAAGCCATAAAGCTGTCTCACTTAACAACATTTTGATATATGTGATGAAGGAGGGAATAAAAACGGACATCAAAACAGAAGAGAGTCTAATCAAGAAAGAAGTGGTGTAGTGGAGGGGAGGGGACAATGGGGAAGATCACAATCAAAATATATTATGAACATGTTTGAACGTTGTCAATAAAAATAATGAAAGGCCACAAAGATAAGTTTGTAAGGTGGGGGTAAATATATAAATAATAATGATTTTTGAACCACAGAAAAGTTAAATATTGTGCCACAATCATAAAACATAATAACATTTTAGGAGTTCATATCTAAAGTCTAAAGAAGAAGGTTTCCCCATAGATAGCCAGAATGTGCTGTCTTTTAAACTTCATGTGAGCTGGGCTTGGTGGCTCATTCCCATAATCTTAGGATTTGGGAGGCTCAGTCAGGAAGATTGCCATGAGTTTGAAGTCAATCTGGGCTACACAGTGAGATCTTGCCTTGAAAACCAAGCAAACAAAACAAATAGAAAAACAATTTCTATTTAAACATTTGCCAAACTTGGCACATAGGAAAGACTGACTGACATCCTGGCAGGAGATGAACCACCCCTGGCCTATCACACAGGGCCCAAACAAAACCTAGGAGAAAGTGTTGAGATAAATAAGAACCTACCTCCACAGCAAGTCAGATAACTCATGAAAGGTCAATGGAGACAGACACCAAATGCAATCCAAAGCAGAAGTCCAGAGACTCTTATAATTTCAACAATAAAACAGACTTAAAACTCAGCTACTATGACTCAGGGAACTGAAAGGAAGAGGGGGCAGAAAGACTGTTAGAGCCATGGTGGGGTGGGGTGGGGGAAGAATATCTAGCATCATTGCCCTACTCGGCTTACACAAAAGAAGAAGAAGAAAAAAAAACAACTGGCTACCTCTTATGCTATTCATGACCCCCTACCCCATGGACTGATCCAGTATGCCCACTGAGGAGCCCCAGTGGGTTGGGGACATAGAGAAGGGAAATGGGGGTACCACCACAAGATTTGCTCATACAATGTATCTAATTTTTGATAATAAAGATGTTTTAAAAAGTAAATACGTCATTAATGATAGTCAAGAAAAGGAACAGTTTAACCTACAGAACTTATTTGGTCAACTTCAAAAGAATTACACAATACTAGAAACAGGGTTGTCAGGTTAAACATTTCTAATTAAATGTGAATTTTAAGTAACAAACACTTTTTTAAAAGTAAAATGAGGCTGAAGAGATGGTTCAGCAGTTAAAGGCACTTTTTTGCAAGGCATGATGTGGCCTGGGTTCAATTCACCAGTACCCACATAAAGCCAGATGCACAAAATGGCTGCATGCGTCTAGAGTTTGTTACAAGTTTGGCAAGAGGTCTAGTGTGCCCAGACTGTCTCTTCCTCTGTCTGTCTTTGCTTGCAAATAAATATATAAATAAATACATATTTATTACTATTTATTATATATTTATTTTATATAAATACATAAAATATTTTTTAAAAAGTAAAACTATACCCCAAATGCTGCAGTATTGCATAGCACAAACATACCCAATGCAGTCTTTGAGACATATACTAAAAATTATTCACTGTTTATCTGAAATGCAAATACAATTGGGCCTCAGGCTTTATTTTTATTCCTTAATGCTGGTCATCCTAATCAGGAAATATAAAAATAAAAATGTCAGCCAGTGTGGTGGGGCATGCTTTTAATTTCAGCACTGGCAGAGGTAGGATAGTCGCCATGAGTTGGAGGCCACTCTGAGAAGACATAGTGAATTCCATGTTAGCCTGGACTAGAGTGAGCCCCTACCTCAAAAAAACAATAATAACCATGATTAAATAAATAAAATATAAAAAGTCTTCTATGTATTTAAATTAGTTGCTAAAACTCACATTTTCTCGAAAACTGGCAAGACTTACGACAGATCTACTTTGTTAATACTTTGCTAAGCATAGTATTTTGATTACAACTAATTATCAGCATTTAAATGAGAAGACATATAAAAAATTCCAGATTCTGGATTATTTTTATTTTTGCAATGCAACCATTTGAGCCCAGGGTCTTGCGAATGCTAGGTAATTCCTGAGGTACACTCACATTCCCTCCCCCTTGACCCTAAACATACTGAAGTCCTGATCATCACACTGCAGTGTATATCACTTGTGAACAATCTGGATGTGGGCAAGTGCTTCCATCTACAGGGTAGGGGTGGGCTTGTTCAGTATGAAGAGGATCGGTCCTGCTAATCGAACATGATGCTGAAACTACAATGTAACCATGGTCGGATGAAGTCTCATTTTACATCTCCCTTTCCTTATTTCTTTTACCTGGCAAATCCCAGATAGGCTCTGAGCTCCTGCCCTTGGTTTGGTCCTAACATCCATTTTATACCTCTTTCTCTCCACCACAAATGAAGATATAAAGAGAACTGAAATACTACTAAAGTCTATTTCTCCTACCAGTTTTGAACTTGATGGAGACAGGGAATCTGTCCATCTTGTTTTCATTCTTCTGGTTCCAGCATCTAGCACAGTGCTCAGCCCTCAGTAGATGTAGGGTAAATATTTGCTGAATTTATGAAAAGTCACCAGACAAGGAGAGGTGAGAGCAACTATGGAAGCAACAGCCAGAAGAGAGGGGTGATTTAGGAATACATCGTATGGAGTCAGTATATACAAATGTGCTATCTTGACAGTCATCAAAACATATTGTTTTGTACATGGTCCCTTTGAAAAATAAGTACTCAACATAACCATCTTCAGAATCCTATAAAATGTAGCATTTTCAGCAGTGCTACCAGACAAATTAAAGGTCATGATAATCTAGTACCCTATGGAATTAACCCGGAATCATTTTGTATTTCCTAATCTAACCACATACCCGCCCTATCCCATCTTGTACTTTGAACTCTGGATAGATATTTTAGATAGATGTGGACACATAAAAAGGGAAGAAAAACAAGTTCTATATGGTCTGAATAATTTAATCCAAAAATTAGGACACTAAATTGTGTTAGTCACTTTCTTATCGCTGTGACACAATGCTTGGCAAAAGCAACTTAAGGAAGGAAGATTCTGGCTCATGGTTTGAGGGTGCAACCCCATGACAGGGAAGGCATGGCCACAGGAGCAACTAGTCCCACTGTGTCCACAGTTAGAAAGCAGAGACAGATGAATGCCAGTTTTCAGCTTGCTTTGTCATTCTTATTGTGCTGGACCTGAGCCCCTAGAAGAGTGCCTTCCATAATCAGGGTGGGTCTTTCCCCCCATATTCAACCTTTCTGGAAACATCCTCATACACTTACCCAGAGGTGTGTTTTCACGATGATTCTCAAGGAGAGTATGCAGAGGGTTAACAGATCAAGAGACAGAGAAGCAGCTTTGGGAGGTCATCATCCATGCTCGGATGAGCCTTTTTGGAGTTACAGCTGCTTTGGGGTCTCCATGCTCTGTAAATAATCCCTCATCCCAAGGCTGAGGGAGAGCATCTGAGGGGGAAATCTTGACACAGGGAGCTCCATCTAAGCAGCTACGGGGAAGGTCATCATCCATGCTGGGGTGAGACCTCTTGATGCTATGGCTGCTCAGGGATCGCCATGCTCCTGTAAGCAACCCCTCATCCTGCTCTCTAAGTAACCCCACTAAACTCACTGGTTCACCAAAATGGATTTTGGAGGAATTGTGCTTTGGTCTGTCATCTGAGCCCTATCTGGGGTGAAAATACATGTGTTCACATTTCCCCAGGGAAAAAGTTTCATGCAACAGTTGACAATATTAACCATCTAATCACATTAATTTTCAAACAGGCACAGAAAACTCCCTATCCTTTGCTTTACATTTCACTAAGAGACTTCCTTTGACATTTTCTCAAAGGGCTACTAGTCCCTTCCTTAAGCACAGGGGGATGTCTTCTTTCCATGTAATTGGATTCAGTTATTTATATGCATAAGACATTTAGGAGATAAAGTTAAGGTACGACAACAGCTGCTACTGTTTCCTTAAACTGCTTGACTCCATACTTGTCTTGAACTCATGGCCATTTTCCCATCTGAGCTTCCTGAGTGCTAGGATTACAGGTGGGTGCCACCATGCCCAGCAGATGAATCATATTATGACTTCTGAACCTGTTCAGCTCTTGTCTATAATGATGGAAATCTGGCAATCAGGTCCAGCCAGACCACCAACAATACAGCTTTCTTAGGCTCTGTACCAACACCTTGGTGGTACAGTTTTGGAGATGACCAGCAATTTAAATAATTTATAGACTATGATGGTTAATCTTGACTGTTGATTGCATTGAAAAATGCCTATGAGTTTAGTGAATCTCGCCTCTGGATGTGCCTGTCTATGATGGTGTTTCTAGAAACCATGACTGAAAAATGTCTAGGAGCTTAGTGATTTGCACCACTGTATGCAACATGATAGTGGTTCTAAGCATATCAGAACATCTGTCCATTGATAGATTGAAAAGCTGACTATTGGGATGTGCTAGAACTGGGCATGTGGGTCTAGTTAGAGGAAGCAGAACACTAGGGGCATACATCTGAAGGTGCTAGCATGGCCCTGACCCCTTCCTGTTACTCCTGTTTGCTTCCTGGCTGACATGAGGTGGACAAGTTTTCTCCACCATGCCCTTTTCCCATGATGCTTTTGGCTTGCCATGCTAAAGCAATGGAGGCAACCATGGATGAAATCATTGAAACCCTGGGCCAAAATAAATCTTTCCTTCCCTATACTGTCTCTCTCAAGTAGTTTATCACAGTTAGAAAAGTGTGATGAGCACACAGACTAGCTCCAGCTCAAATTTTTACCTGGATTTTCAAGTTCTGAGCCCTACCTGTTATTAAAACTTCAAATGACAAGGTTAACTTGTCCTTTCCTCATTCTCTATGAAATTTGCTTCCTATTTTTGTTCTGTAAATTGTGAGCTCCAAATGATCCTTGTTTTTACTGCATGCTTCTGATGTATTAAGAATAAAAAAGCATAATTACTAATCTAGAAAAAGCACTATTTCAAAGACTTCTTTGATTATACAAATCAAAATATATAAGCTTTCTACCTAAGAAATGATGGGGGGGGGAAAGAAAAACACTTGTATGTTTTTATAGTCTGAGTCATTTCATTACTTATTATCAAAGAATAGACTTGATAATAATCACTTGGCTTTTTACTTATGCTTGTTAAAAACAAATAAGTGAGGGTTAGGGAACAGTTCAGTAACTAAAATCAATCACAGTCTCCAATGCTATATTTAATCAACACAAATTGGTATTCAGCTAACCTTCAGAGTTCACAATAAATTTAAGAAATACTAAAAAAAAAGCCAAATAATTCCTAGTTATGTTAGCAAGAGAAGTAGGCACACACAAACTGGAGATCATGTTCTTGCCTATTACGAGCACGGTCTTCCTGGTATATCAGCACTTCTCAAGCTTGAGCTCATCTCAGTTGCTAGTAGGACCTAAGTTGCTGTTTTAGTAGCCTGGGGTGTGGAACCTGAATTAGCACTTCTAACAAGTTTCCAGGTGATGCTGATACTGCTGGGGAACTGTATTTTAAGAATCACTGCTGCACACCAACCAGGAGTATGAAAGTGGAGGAGGAAACAGTGTCCCAACTATGGTGCCTTGCCTTTTAAAAAGTGTCTCTAAAGGTTCTTATTCTAGTCAGACAGTTTATGAAGTTAGGTCTTGATCACAGAAAAGATTCCAAATAATAATCTCTCTTAAAGGAAGGAAAGGAAATAAGAAATGCAACTGTAATTCATGGCTATTTTCACAGAGATTCTCTGTGGGAGAGCTCAAGACACTGCAATTTCATTGGCATTGCTTGGTGTTGCTATGGGGACCAACCCAAGGAGTCATCAGCACACAGCAAAAGTAAGAGGAGAGCTGAATAACAGTAGCCATAATAATAAGGAAAAAATGATATCTTTTTGAGAAGATAAATGCAAACCATGCATTTCCTGATAGTCATATAAATTATGGTTTTAATGATTCTTTAATAATGAGATATAGGCACACATAGATCTTCCATCTTTAGAGGATGCGTCATCTCTGAAATCCATGCAGGAAAACAAGATCAGAATCTTTTTAAAGGATTAGAAAGAAAAGTGGCATACCATATTGTGGGATTTTTCTAAAGTGCAGTGAGCTATGATGGATGCTCCATGAGAAGGATGAGGTATTTGGCAACTGGATTCAGTTTTGCACAGTATTGGGGTTATCAGGGCTCCAACAGGTATGAAGCACAGCTCTGAGGATGGAGGGAGAAAGATAGGAATAAAGTAGGCAGAGCCACAAAGGAAGAAAACACTTGAGAGGTAGATTTAAAGAGGTTGCGAGAGTCATTATTTATTAGAAATTGCTCTGAGTGGCATATGGTTGTAACTAATTTGCTTATGCTTTAAAAGGAGGCTCGTATCAGAATTTCAAATCCAATTTCATCAAACAAAAATGCTAGTGTCTAGGGAATTTCCCCCATATTTTTCATTTCAAGTTTCAGATCTTTGATTGTGCAAGAAAATCTAACAGCCAATTCTTAAATTACTATACTAATACAACAAAGGACCAAGATTTCCCATAACTGGAAACTGATGTTGACAACAGTCATTTTAAGAAACCATTTCAGAAGGCTTCCCAGTCATATTCACCTTGGCCACCAGCATCCTACGTCAAACATAACTGCCTATCAGCTTCACTCACAGCATCCATGGAGCACCTTTCCCTGCTATGGCTCCTGAAGAGGATCTCAGAGGCACAACTGCAAACTGAGCCCTTGCTCACTTCCATCCTGTCTTTCTGTTCTCCATCTCCCTGCCTTTGCCCCCTTGTCTCAGCCCTAGTAAGGTGAACTGGTGAATACAACTTCAACAGGTAGCTGCTGTCACCGTCAGCCAGTCCTGAAAGCCTACAGATCCCAAAGTAGTGTATATATTGTCTTGGGGTAGGAAGAAAGAGATAACTAGGGTAGGAAAGGACTGAAGGACCAGGAGCCAAAGTGACCAAAAGGGGCATGGATACTGCAAATTAGAAGACCAAGATTCTGAAAAGCAGGTGAGAAAGGGAGACATGAAGGAAAAAATGTTTTGGATGTTGTAAACAAATGTGTGTTATTTTTTTTCTCCATAAGATGTATAACTTGAGCTCTTTCTGTGACAGTAACAAGGCTGTCAAAGTGGCCATAAAGTAACAAAATTTATGCTACTGTTCACAGAACGTGAAATATTTTACATTTCATTTATGAAAATTGTTCAGAATTGCCATGTACCATTCCCCTAATCAGATGAATAATTCTAACACCGAAAGTGGTTGTTAGAAAGAGGATCTGTAGAATCACTAAGTCTCAAGCTCTTCACCACAGTCCTCAAATTGCTAAGAGTTTACAAGCACGTTAGCCTCCTTTTAGGTGGTTAGCGACACTGGCCCAAAAGAACACAGATGTCAACCTTCTCCAGTAAGACTAGAAGGCTACTCCAGTCTGAACCTAAACTTAGTACTTCTTGGTCTTCCTCCTCCTGAGAATTTTTCACTTTTCTGTGACTCACCAACCAATCATGGTCCTCTATATGAATTTAAATTGAAGTAATATCCATCCCTACACTATGCCTATTTTACACCCCAAGGTTATAAGAAAACTCAGTCCCAGTCACCATGTGGGTTACCCCCTCAGGATCCCTCCATACTCGGGCAGGAGCTTCCTGTTTTACTTTCTTTTTAAAAATAAATCTTTCCTAACTTGCCCTGGTGGCAGGTCTGTACTTGTCAATTTTTTGCGAGTTGAAAGACAATGAATTGAGAGAGCCTCCAATTCGAGAGGCTCCATTGCTCTCAAAACCAGTAACAAATTAGTCTAGTTTTCCATTCGAAAGCTTACTGCAAGCACTTTGTGAATACTGACCTAACAGGACATTTCCTGTTTTTCCTACACTGTACTTACATATCCAACCTCAACTGGACGAAGAAAGAATCTCTGAGCCCATCTTTTTAGGGGCTACCTGGGACTTAGAAGGATACACAGAAGACAAAGTCTAAACACATACCAAACTAAAGCCCAGGAAGTTTCAGACAATACTGCCCAGACCATTACCTTGGCCTGGTATAATCAATCTAGGAACAGAACCAAAAAACGATCCTTATAAAGCATTTCAAGAGACTGTTTCTTACACGTATGTTAAACAAAGGGTTATTGAGATTTTTGTCTTTCTTTTTTTTAATGTCCATAATGAGTTACATTGTTTAGTGGGCCAACAATGAGTTGTTATCCCCAATTCCTCATTGCCCCCCCCCCGAGATTTTTGTCTTTCTTGTGATGTGCTGTGTTGGAAAAATCAACAAATCAGTCATAAAATACTGGAAAAACAAATTGGACATCTTTAGTTGAACACACTGAAAACGAAAAACCTACAGAAACTAACACCATATGGACCAATATAGATCGATGGCAGAGAATTCTGTGTCTGGACACAAACTCTATTATTATTATTATTATTATTATTATTATCATTATTATTATTTTGAGGTAGGGTCTCTCTCTAGTCCAGGCTGTCCTGGAATTCACTATGTAGTCTCAGGGTGATCCACCTACCTCTGCCTCCCGAGTGCTGGGATTAAAGGCCTGCGCCACCACGCCCGGCTGAAGCTGTTTTTTTTTGGTTCAAACTCTATAAGAAATGGACTTTTTTTTTTGATGTTGAGGATCAAACTCAAGGTCTTGGACTTGCTAGTATGCCTCTCAGCTACATCCCAGGCCTCAACCATTGTTTTTTTGACAACAATGGCAAAAATAAATAAATAAATAAAGTGAAGATTCAATAATCTTTTTCAGAACTGGTTTCTGATACAACTGGATATCTCTGTGTATAAGAATATAGTTTTATACAACATACAAAAAAATTAATCAAGGTTGGAGAGATGGCTCAGTGGTTAAAGGAGTTTGCTCTCAAAGCCTGATGGTTGGGTTTGATTGCCTAGTACCCACATAAAACCAGATATACATGCATCTAGAGTTTGTCTGCAGTGAAAGGAGGCCTTAGTGCGCCCATACTCTCTCTCTCTCTCTTTGTTTCTGTCTCTTTCACTCTGGCTGAAATAAATAAAAAATACTGAAAAAAAGAAAAAAAATTCAAACTAGTTAACAAGTATTTATGAAAGAGCAAGCCATTTCAAAGCCATTCAGTTGACAATAATAAACAAGATGGATAAAAAGTTGGTGAAGATTTACATTCCCACCAGTGGGCCTCAGATACTCCTGGTGGTTATGTAAAATGGTCCAGCTGCTTTATAATAGCAGGCAGTTTCAAAGTGTTAAACATAGTCATCATATGCTCACAATATTTCTACTCCAGGGTATATGCCCAAGGGAGGTGAAAACATATGCCCACATTAAAATTTCTGCATGAATGTTCATTGTGAATGCAGAACACACATCTCTCACCTCAAAGGGATGAGAGATGATTTATTCTGTAGCCAAATATGACCACAGCCCATCAGCTTACCCCAAATTTCATGTTTCGATGGGCTAACAATTTCATGAAGTTTTTATAGTTACCGAACAAAAGAAGGTCATAAACCAAGACACTTTTCAAATATATTGGTGGAAATATTAGGAAGACCAGTTACTGCAAAGAGGGGAAATTTCTGCTATAGGCTTCAGATGCTATCTGATGAATTCTTACCCTTTTAGGTTGGTCCAAGCTTCAAGTGCATTCCAAAAAAGCTTCACTTCACATGATCACCTGACAGTCACAAGGACCTTAGGTCAGGCATAATAAATGGTTGTTACGGGGACTAAAAATAGGCCCAGGTAATTTAAAAAATATTTTAGTTATTTGTAAGCTGAGAAATACAGAGAGAAAGAGAGAGAAAGAGAGAGAGAGTGAGTATGGGTGCATTCAGTCCTCTAGCCACTGCAAATGAACTCCAGATGCATGTGCCACTTTGGGCATCTGGCTTATGTGGGTACTAGGGAATCAAACCAAGGTCATTAGGCTTTGCAGGCAAGCACCTTAAATGCTGAGCCACCTCTCCAGCCCAGCCCAAGAAAAACTGACTCAGATTCTGCAACATCCTACACCTCTCCATAATCTCAAAATTTCTATTAGTCAATCAGCCCTGTAGTTTGTTTGAAATAGGTGCAGCTGCTTAAGGGGCACTTTTAGTTCACACTCAGAGACACTTTACTCAAAACAACCAAATGTGGAAACAATCCAAATGTCTGCCAACTAATGAATGGATAAATTGTGGTAAATAAATGGACAAATAAAATGTAGTAAATGAATGAATAAATAATACTTCTCCCTGAGTGCCTCTCTGTTAACTTCTGGCTTATGTTAAAATTTCTTCTGAATAGTCTTTACTGTGATGAAGCAAGAGATTCCAGCTTCACAGAGGTCTCTAAAAGAACTCAGGCTGTTGCAGGGAGCTGGGTCTCTGCCCCACCCTACTGCTGCTGACAAGACTGTCTCCCAAACAAAAAAAAAAAAAAAAAGGAAACATGCCTTACAATATGTTTTGTTTTTTTTTGTTTTTTCCTCAAGGAAGACCAAGTCCACATGACTGGGAGTGTATGGCAGTAACCTTTATGAAAAACAGAAATCTGGCAATTGTTACTGTCTGAATGCTTGTACTGATATGCTGACATCAGTGGGTAGGGCCTTTGGAAGGCATTTAGGTCATGAGAACAGAGCCCTCATGAATGAGCCTGTGCGCTTAGAAAGTAGGCTCCAGAAAGCTGCCTTGCCCCTTCCATGCGAGGAAACAGAAGGAACCATCTGCGAACCAGAAAGTAGGCCCTCATCGGACACTAAATCTGCTGCTGTCCAGATCCTGAATTTCCTAGCCTCAAGCAATGTGAGAACAGAAGCTGCTGTTGTTTATCAGCTACCTAGGTTATGGTATTGTGCTGAAGCAGTAGATAAAAATATTAAAATGTATATATCACTTAATCTAGAAATTTCTCTTTTGGCAAATCAAGGATGACTACTTCAGCATTTTTTCAAACTTTAAATGAACTGCAATAATATAAGGGTTACTAATAAGGGGCTGGCTAAACAGTATTACAGAAAAAAAACATTAAATATCGGTGGTCACAATTTTGAAAGAGATTAAGTAGTTTAAATATGAGTTAGGTTACTCTAACAAAACCCCTTGTACTCTGGAATATTAACTTATCAAAAGAGTAGATAGTACAATCAAAAAGATACAGTCAGTCAAGCAATAAGAACGTTTATCACAATTTTATGTAAGAGACTTCTGCCATAGAGTTTTAGAAAGGAATGCAAATAAATGTAAGCAATATCAACTGTCAAATGTGAAAATTGGAAACTGTGGTTTAATATGTAGAGATAAAGGCTCAGAATATTATCTGTATGAAACTTCCATAGTCAGTCAACTTTGAAAGCAACACAAACAGCGCTCTCCTCCTATGTCTGCTTTGAGACAGCCCACTGCCAAAGCTGCAGGAAGACAGGTAACGGTTTGCTGTGCTCCCTGCCAGGCGCTGTCCATGGAGCAGCTTGTGAGACCCTGGTGGTTTGCTTCTTTACTTGCTCATCTAAATGTAGTAGTCCAGGGGATACAGCATGAGACTATGCTTCTGAAATGTGACTTAACAGTGTGGAAAGGGTTGGAAGAAAGTCTCTGTGGCATGGGCTTTTTAAGGACAGTATTCTCTATTGGCTAAGGGATAAGGAAGGAAGAAGATCGAGCATGGGGTCCGTCCTTGTCTGTCCCTTCACCTCAGCTTTGGGCATAAGGCAGACATGCTTAATCCTGCACAAGTACCAGGAAGAGAGCAGCACTGAACAGTTAGCTACTGAACATCTGAAAAAACAATGCAGGAGCAAAGAATATCGCAGCCACAATCCTAATATAGGAACTGGAGGCAGAAACTGACATTGGAAATGAACTATTAAGAATGGAAAACACTCATCAAGGAAATGCAAATAGAAAAAAAAAACTAGGAGATCCCACCTTCAGTCAGAATAGCAATCATTTGAAAAATCAAATGACAATAAATGTTGGTGAGAATGCCAGGAAAGAGCAACCTTCATTCACTGCTGGTGGGAGTGCCAACTTGTATAGCCACTATGAAAATCAATATGGAGACGCCCGGAAAAGATGAAACTAGAGCTACCTACAAACTGACCCAGCCATCCCTCTACTGGGCATCTACCCTAAAGGCTCCTCTCTTCGATACAGAGACATCTGCTCAGCCATGTTTATAGCTGCTTAATTCACAATTAGCTATGAATTGGAATCAACCCAAATGCCCATCATTGGATGGTGGATAACAAGGATGTGGTACACATACACAATGGAATTCTGCTCAGCAGTAAGGAAAGATGACATAATAAAATTTGCAGGAAAATAGATGGACTTGGAACAGATCATACTCAGTGAACTCACACAAACACAGAAAGACGACTGCCACATGTTCTCCCTCATATGTGGTTTCTTATCTGGAATAGCTTAAGTAGCAAGCATACCTGCCGGCAACTGGAGGGACGGATAATAGGGAGAGGAGGGTTTGGGGGGAGGGGAATGGGAGACCAGGGGGAGATACACACAAAACTAAATCCAAAATGAATTGGTTCCATAGAAACCCTACTCCTGGATAGCAGACTAAAAGATACAACCCTCCAAAGGAGTATGGGGGATTGTCTGGTAAGAAAGACCCTGGAGAGAGTGAGAGGAAGCCTAACCATAAAACACTGGGCTCTGGCTTGTAACTCCCAGTGCCAGAACTTGGTTACTACCCACACTGAACTGTTGATCTGAGAGACCCACGAGGTCCCCAAAATAAGACAGGCTTCTGTCAAAGCACCTGATTACCCACCCGAGATAAAAGGTAAAACCTTGGGCTGAGGAGATGGCTTAGCTGTTAAGGCTAAGAAGGACAGGAGTTCGATTCCCCAGTGCCCAGATAAAGCCAAATGCACAAGAGGGAGCATGCATCTGGAGTTCATTTGCAGTGGCTGGAGGCACTGGTGCACTCATTCTCTCTCTCTCTCTCTCTCTCTCTCTCTCTCTCTCTCTCTCTGCTTCTTTCTCTCTCTCAAATGAATAAAATATTTTTTAAAAAAAGGCAAGACCTTATTGCTAAAGACACCACATGCTGCTGACACAAAACAAGAGATCCGGCTGGAAACTGAAACAAAGCCAGTTCCCAGATTGTTAGTATTGGAAAGTGCTATATGAGCTGCTGGGTGGAAATGGCCAACAACGTTGTGAACAAGCAGGGGACACTGATATATAAACACATGACAAGATTTATAACATTTGTAAGATAGTGGCACTCAACCTAGGTGGGTAATCAAGGGTTCTGATTGGCTAAGAGATCTGTTCAGTGGTAAAGAACCCATTGATGGAATGGGAAACCAAGTCAGAATCTGATGGAGACCAAGGATCTGGACTCCAATGAGAAGCTCCCACTATTCTTGGGCCTAAAGGCAGGCTACACCCATCAAAACCTCTCTAAATTAACAATGATTATCCCATTTAACCTATGCTGATTTCACGTTCCTTTGGAGAATCTGTATTTCTTTTTCAGAAAGCAATGAGAGCCAAGGACGACTAAAAATTTTATCAACAAGACCAGAAATGGTAGCTGACTTCCTGGGAGGAGATGAACCAACCATCAGACACCAGCTAGGACCCAGGTGAAACCACAGAGGAATTGGCAAGAAGAACAAGAATGCTGCTTCCTGACAAGCTGTGCCAAGGTGACAGTGATGGACACTGAGGACACTCAAAATGTACCAAAGCAGAAATGCAGAAGCTGCTGAGAGCTCAACACTAAAGTAGACTTAAGTCACACCCACCAAGGCTCAGGGAAATTTGTGAAAGACAGGCAGAAAGACTGTAAGAGCCACAAGGTGGGAGGGACTATCCAGAGGCATTGCTACCTCCACATTGACTGACTGCTGCTCTCACAACTCATAACCCAACCCCATGGTGAATACCAGCAATCCCAGTAAAGAGGGCTCTCAGAGGGATGGGGCAGGGAGGAGGGAAATGATGGCACCAACTAATGTGTCCATACAAGGTTTCTATTTAATTAAAAAAAATAGAATTTGCATTTTAATATTATTTGGTCTTAATAAACCCCTTTAAAATGAGTAGAAATTATTTTAGTATTAAATAATAAGTAAACATATTCAATAATAATAAGTGGAGTTTATCAAATACTGACAATTTTAATTTAATTTCCTCATATTCCCTTTTGACTACTCTATGAATCTACACGATTCAATGTGAGCATATATATGTGTGTCTGTATGAAATCATATTATACCAAAACTTTAGGTTAAAAGTGAACGTATCATTGAAATATCATAAACAAAAACTACATTTGTGCTTAGGATAAGAATTTCACAGCCTAGTTTATTATTAACTGCTTGTGTATGCATGTACTTCTGTTAAACCCAGGGAAATGGCCTCAATACTTAGTATTCATTTATAATTTGGTTTTCAAATTAATTCAAAGTAGGTAAATCACCTCCGAGTAGATTGCAGGAGAGGAACTCGGGTGTCATGGTTTGATCCAGGTGTCCCCCACAAGTAAATGAATGTGTTCTGGGTAATTGATCCTCAGCTGATGGCAATTTGGATTTTACAACCTGGATGGAGCTGTGTTTTTGGGGCGGGCTTATGGGGTTATAAGACAGCTTCCCTTTGCCAGAGTTTGGCACAACTTCCTGCTGCTATTTCCAGTGCTATGGCAGAGGTGATGTCCACCCCTCTGCTCATGCCATCGTTTTCCCTGCCAGGATGGAGTCTCCACTCGAGTCCGTAAGCCAAATAAACCATTCCTCCACAAGCTGCTTTTGTTTGGGTTCTTTCTGTGCAGCAACTAGGAAGCTGACCACAACATCGGGTCTCCTCCTTGAAGAGTTAATCTTCAAATTACTATGGTCGGGGTACTTTGTGCAAATTCTCCAGACACATCTTATTGCATTTCACTTGATTTCTTTTGTTGTTTGCTCAATACCTATTCGTTTTTCTAACCACTTTCCTTTGCTTTCCCTTGAGATTTTAATCACAATTACTCCCAATCCTTATCTTAATTACCTAGGTCTTATTATCTACTTTTAAAGTCATCTCTCCAGTGGGACAAAGGCTTTGGAACCACTTTTGGTGGAGGGGGATATTATTTGTTTGTTCATTCATTCACTCATTTTTGGTGGCGATCTCTAAATATAGCTGCTGTTTTCACCAAGGGAACTAATGGAGAAAGCAGAACAATTTAAATTGATACCAATTTTCTTTCCTAATGAACTGGAAACTACTACTTTGTGCTTTCTCTGAAATAATAGATCAGGCTTTTTTTTTTTTTTCAAAATGACCTATTTGAAGAAAATACATCAGTCAGTAGGAAGGAATAGTTAAATTGAACTCTGATCAACTGATTATTTGAATTAGGAAAGTATCATGGCTGTCTTGATACTAGTACTGTTTACAATACATGAGATAGTTTCTTACAGGTTAGTTGTGGGATGTTGGATACGCCCACTCCTCTCTGGGCCCTCAGCTTTCAGAGGACCATCTGAAATGTCCCCAGATGGCATCTTGTTCCTTTTCTGCTTTCACACAAGGTGTTACTCAAGCTCAGGTGCTGAGTTAACTTACATGGGTGCAACAGCTTCCTGGTCCTGTGAGCTGCCTCACTTCCCATGAAGCTGTCCATGATAACTCTCTTTAGGCAAATGCTTTCTCCATTTACTCAGTGCTTAATCTACTTATTGATATGTACTCTTCTCACATTAAACTATAACCTCAAAGAAGAAAAACTCTATTTTGTTATTTTTTAAGACAGTTCCCAAGGTGACTCTTTCCATGTCACCAACAAAGCAAACTTACTCTATAAACGTTTACAATAAATGGCAACTAACAATTTAAAGAGAGAAGAGGTTAGTAATATCATAGTTGAGACAGAAAACCACTGATCAATAAATACAAAAGGGTTCTTTCATTTAGCATACTAATACTACATAACCTTAGCTTTATGCATGTGTGTGTATATATATATGTATGATATATATGTCTATACACCCTTCATTTGTATCAACTTTTACATTTTATATACAAACATCTAAACACTTCACCCTCACGATAACATTCTGAAGTAAAATGACAACTTTTGACTTGACTTGCTTACAAGAGAACAGATGGTCAAGATAATTTTTTTAAGACCATCACCTCTATGTGAACCTGATTTTTTTGTTTACAAGTTCAATGTTCTTTGTACTACATTGTGTTCTCAACTTCAGGATGAGACCAAATTTCAGAAAGTGTATGCATAAAGGACAATGTTTTGCTAGCTGTCAATAAGTAAGAGAATTTAGAATATACTATATCAATACAAGAACCTACAACAAAAGACAAAGAAAATCAAATGATAAAATAACTACATCATAACAAGGATATATATGATAAAAGTTTAATATTAATGGGAACAGTAAGGTCAGAGCTTAAGTTCCAAAGTCTAAAAAGTTAAATGGAAGGCATCAACTGCTATTTTATTAAGCTCTTGCTTAATAAAATACAGAACAATGCCACCCTTCTATCAGCGTTCTCATTATTGCAACCAAATATGGACAAGAAGCAGCTTAAGGGAGAAGGGTTTATTTTGGCTTCCCATTCCAGGAGGGAGAGTCTATTGTGGCAGGGAGGGTATGGTAGCAACTGCAGGAGGTGGTCCATAGTCAGAAAGCAGAGAGAAAACAGGAAGTAGGGCTAGGCTATCAACCTAGGCCCACCCCTTAGTGACCCTCTTCCTCCAGCAAAGTTTCACCTCCTAAAAATTCTACAACCTCTCCGAACAGTTTCACTAGCAGGGGACCCAGTGTTCAAACACAAGAGCCGATGGTGGTTATATAACAGTCAAACTACAACAAACCCCAACACATATACACATAAGAGCATACACTCACATGTACACATAACCTCTTGGCCAGATCAGAAACATGATATGGAAATAAGGGCAATGCAGTGAACTGAACACTTACAAAAGATCGATTACTTAGCCCCTCAGGATGAGCTCTTACTTGAAAACAGGTTAATCATGGTCAAGATCACAGGATAAAAACACAGTAAATCAGGATGGGCCCTCATTCTACTATAGATAGAGAAGGAGAAAAATAGACACAGGAGAGGAGACGTGAAGATGGAGGCTGGAGACAGAGGTTACGCTGTCATAAGACCACCTGGTGCCACAGGAAACTGGATGAGGCAAGGAGGACTCTTCCCTGAAGCTCTGGGGGAGTGTAGCCATACTGGCATCTTGAGTTTGGCCTTCAGAACTGTGAGTGAATGCATTTCTTATGTTTGCGACTCACAGTTTTTGATAATTTGTACAGGGAACAAACACAGTATGTAAGAAGCTGAACTATTAAAATTCATTTCTTTATAAGCAGGCTAATGTTTTTCTAAAAAAATATTAGTATATGATTAGGTCTACAAAAAAGTATGTAGCTACTAAGGCCTATTGTTTAGGAATATTTCTTCTCATAAAAAGTGGCATTTATGCTAAGATTTGAAGTATTAATATGACTTCACCAGAGAGAAAAAGGTGAAGCATATATTTATAACTTTTAATAACATATGTAGCCCATAAAATATTAAAATGTATTTGAATTTCCACAGATCACCTAATATTGATAAAGTTATAATTCTTAATAACTATCCATAAATAAGATGTATTCAAAATATGATTCATTAATGCACTGCCACACATTTTATAGTGAACATAATTTCAGGAAAGGTAACATGACAAAAGAGAGCAACCCTGTGTTCTCATTTATAAGCTCTGCTTAAATCAGTGTACTAGGAGAGCACATTTAATGTTAGTGAGAATCCCAAAAAATGGAGATTTGCCAGTTGGCCCAGACTACTGCCAACTAGAAGTGAATAACAATGGGTACCATGAATCATGTGGAAGCTGTTTTAAACAACCTTTCACTAAAAAATTTTCTTTTACAATGCACTTGCTGTGGATTTTACTTCAAAGAGATGCCTGGGTTCTTAATTTAATTAATAAACAGTAATAACTGACACTTCTGACACTGATGCCACACACAAACAAGTAAAAAACTGTAGCTCACATTCTTGAAGTCAATGAAAGCCTAGAGAAGAATTCCAGTTGAAATAGTGCTCTAACTAAATAACTATGATTGGCTGACTTAAGGAACTCTCTGGACTGTAGGTCAGAAACTGACAGCTTAGAAAACATTCCTTTCTGTCATTCGACACTCAAATCTTAATTGCAGTATACTAATTATTCAATTCAAATTAAAAACAAATCAGGGGCTAGGAAATGGCTCAGTGGTTAAGGTGCTTGTCTGAAATGCCTAACTGACCTGAGTTCGATTCCCCAATACCCATGTAAAGCCATGTGTACAAAGTGGCACATACATCTGGAGTTTGTCTGCAGCAGCTAGAGGTCCTGGCATGCCCATTCTCTCTGTGTCTTTCTCTGCTTGTAATTAAATAAATAAAGATATTGAAAAACAAAACAGGGGCAGTGGCAGGAGACCCTGGTACACCCATTCTCTCTCTCTCCCTCTCTTTTTCTGTATTTATTACTCTACTGTTTTTCTATCAAATAAATAAGTAAAACCCAGGCAGGGATAGAGCACAAGATTATCAGTGTATTTAAGAAGGGTGGGGGTGTTAATCCTCACCGCCAGAAGAAAAGAAAAATGAAGAAAGGATACTGACTGAAGAGCATCATATTATGGTACTGTGATGAGTTTTATCTATGTAGTTGCTACTGCAGAGAGAGAGGAATGACCTCTTGGAGATATTTACAGGTAGAACGTTGGGGGATGCCTAAATTCTTAGTAGCTAATAGAGGGATGATTCTGATTAGCATTTCCCAAACTAAACTCCATGGAACACTAGCATTGCATGAAATAAGTGTTACTTGTTATTGAGAAAAGGGGGAGTGATAGTCAAATGTCTGGAAACTCATAGAACATTTACTTCTTCAACAGTCACAAAATCAGGATGAATTCTGAAGAAAGCTATGTAACTTTGCATTTGTAAAGGATTGATCATGAAATTCCATACAAGTAAAAAGATACTTTTATCTTACAATTTTATGGAATCCAGGAATATTGTCCCTATCTAATTCAATCACACATTGAACAAAACCAATAAAAACACAAATTTCTAGGAAATATCTATAAAGCACAAAGCATGGAAATAAAATTTTCAGTCCATCACCTAAATGTTTTAGATTATCAGAAAATGTAAATTTGCATGGTTGGTGTTGCAGTCAGCTTTCTAGTTGCTGCGCAGGAAGAACCCAAACAAAAGCGGCTTGTAGAGGAATGGGTTTATTTGGCTTACAGACTCAAGGGGAGACTCCATCCTGGCAGGGAAAACGATGGCATGAGCAGAGGGCTGGACATCACCTCTGCCACAGCACTGCAA
>PVHP010004671.1:58297-69856 GCA_004024765.1 Zapus hudsonius | reverse complement strand
CCTTCTGCAGCCAAACCACTCATAGTCAGAGCCCTTGGCCACCACTTTGCAGCATCCTGGGATAACCCCAAGACCTCTGCCACAGGACCATGTCGCCACTGGGCATCATCCAGCCACTGCCATGACCACCATGTCCCCTCACAGGTGCATCAGAACTACCACCAGGACTTGGAGGCTGCCATCAACCACCAGGTCAACCTGGAGCTCTTACGCCTCCTACTGTCGGTGTCTTACTACTCTGACTTTGATGATGTGGCTTTGAAAAATTTACCAAAGACTTTCTTCACCATTCTCATGAGGAGAGGGAACGTGCTGAGAAACTGATGGAGCTACAGAACCAACAAGGTGGCAGAATCTTCCTGCAGGATATCAAGAAACCAAATGGTAGCCGGGCGTGGTGGTGCACGCTGTTAATCCCAGCACTCAGGAGGCAGAGGTAGGAGAATTGCTGTGAATTCAAGGCCACCCTGAGACTACATAGTGAATTCCAGGTCAGCCTGGGCTAGAGAGAGACCCTACCTGGAAAAAATAAAAGGTATGGAGAGATGGCTCAGTGGTTAAGGCACTTGCCTCCAGTGCCTAAGGTACTGGTTCAATTCCCCAGTACCCACATAAACCAGACCCTCTCTCTCTCTCTCTCTCTCTCTCTCTCTCTCTCTTTCTGTATTTCTGTGCTTGAAAATAAATAAATAAAATATTTAAAAAAAACAGACTGTGATGACTGGGAGAGTGGGCTGAATGCCATGGAGTGTGCATTACACTTGGAAAAAAGTGTGAGTCGATCACTATTGGAACTGCACAAACTGGCATAAATGTCCCCCACTTGTGTGACATCCTTGAGACTCATTACCTGTATGAGGAGGTAAAATCCATCAAAGAATTGGGTGACCATGTAACTAACTTGTGCAAAATAGGAGCCCCTGAATCCAAGCACACCCTGGGAGACAGTGATGGAAGCTGAACTGACTTCTCCAAAGCCAGGGAGTGACCTCCCTGGTCTCCAAGGCAGTGCATCAGTGCATTCATGTGGGGCTGCCTTTTCTGAAAGTTGGACCACACACCTGCTTAAATTCTTTTTTAAAAAATATTTTATTTATTCATTTTCAAGCAGAGAGAGAGAGAGAGAGAGAACACACCAGGGCCACCACCTTGTGGGTCTGGCTTATGTGGGTCCTGGGGAATTGAACCAGGGCCTTAGGCACTGGAGGCAAGTGCCTTAACCTCTGAGCCATCTCTCCAGTCCCACCTGTTTAAATTCTTTTTTTTTTTTTTCGGTTTTTTGAGGTAGGGTCTCACTCTAGTTCAGGCTGACCTGGAATTCACTATGTAGTCTCAGGGTGGCCTTGAACTCATAGCGATCCTCCTACCTCTGCCTCCTGAGTGCTGGGATTAAAGGCGTGCACCACCACGCCCGGCGGAAATCTTTAATTAAATTCTTCAAATAAATTTGGAAACCCCCTTCAAGAAAAAAGTGGGAGCAGAAGTAGGATTACTGTGAATTTGAGGCCAGCCCAAGACTACATATTCCATGTCAGCCTGGGCTAGATCGAGACCCTACCTCGAAAAAACAAAATAAATAAGTAACAAAAAAAGAAAGAGCAGGGTCATTTCTAGTAGAAGACAATTTATATTCTGCCTCTTGACAAATAATTGCCTTTAGCTCAAAGTAATTTTTTAAAAAAATATTTTATTCATTTTCAAGCAGAGAGAGAGAGACAGAGACAGAGACAGAGAGAGCGCACCAGGGCCACCATCTTGTGGGTCTGGCTTATGTGGGTCCTGGAGAATTGAACCCAGGGCCTTAAGCACTGAAGGCAAATGCCTCAACCGCTGAGCCATCTCTCCAGCCCTCAAAGTAATTTTTTAAATTTACTATTAAATATTTTATTTATTTGAGAGAGAGAATGTGTGTGCCAGGGCTTCTAGCCACTACAAACAAACTCCAGAGGCATGTGCCATCCTGTGCATCTGGTTTTATGTGTGTACTGGGGAATCAAACTCAGGTCCAGTGAGCTATCTCTCTAGCCCTCAAAGTAATTCTTATGTGAAAGAGCCATATGTTTGGGTAACATTCTGGTTTCTAGCAGTATTGTTCAGTGAAAGCCTAATAGTATAATTAACCCCAAAGATCAACTCATGAGGAGATAAACAAAATGTATATCTATACTGCTTAAGTAAGATGTTTCCTTGGCACTTGGTACAGCATGGAAGGAAAGACCTCCTTATGATTATCTTGATAAGTGCAAATGGCATTTTACAGCTGGGGAGATTTGCTCAAGCTCTGAACACCAAGTAGACTTTGAGGGAATGGGCAGCAGATGGAAACTGCTTAAGAGGTAATATGAAAAAGTGAGAGATTCTTCACTTGGATAGGAGAGGGGGACCAGACATCACCTGGGAGATGGTGCCAATGGAGAACTTAATCAGAGATTGAGTGGTCAGTTATTTATTACAGAGAGAAAGAGAGAGAGAGAGAGGCAGGTCACACTAGGACCTTGTCATGGTTTGATCCAGGTATCCCCCACAAATAAATGAATGTGTTCTGGTTGATAGGTCCTTAGGGTTTTACAACCTTGCTAGAGCTGTGTTGTTGGGGGCAGGCTTATGGGGGTTATAAACCAGCTCCCCCTTGCCAGTATTTGGCACACCTTCCTGCCACTGTTTGCAGTGCTGTGGTGGAGGTGATGTCCACCCCTCTGCTCATGCCATCATTTTCCCTGCCAGGATGGAGTCTCCCCTCGAGTCTGTAAGCCAAATAAACCTATTCCTCCACAAGGCGGTTTTGTTTGGGTTCTTTCTGTGCAGCAACTAGAAAGCTGACTGCAACAGACCTCATATGAGTGTGAATGAACTCCAAATGCATGCACCACTTTTTCATTTTTCTAAGGTAGGGTCTTACTCTAGCCAGGCTGACTTGGAACACACTCAGTAGTCTTAGACTGGCCTCAAACTCACAGTGATCCTACCTCTGCCTCCTGACTGCTGGGATTAAAGGCATGCAACACCATGCCTTGCTATATATGTACCACTTTGTGAGTCTAGGGAATAGAACACAGGCCACCAGGTTTTGCAAGCAAGTGCCTTTCACTGCTGAGCCATCTCCCTTGCAGAGGGAGTTAGCAGAGGTTTGAAGTACACAGGCGGGTTAGGTTAAGGTGCAGGAGCCTGACTAAAGTTGGGACAATTAGAGAAGAAGAATGTCTAAGATTTCTTAGATGGATGTTTTGAAACTGCTTATCCTGGGAGTGTTGAGACTACAGGCATGAGCCACCAAACCCAGTTTCCTGCAGCACTTGGGATTCGGTCTGTGGCTTTGCGAATGCCAGGCAAGCCCTCTACAAACTGAGCTACATCCTTAGACCCCTTTTGGATTTGTTAATAAGAAATGTGATTATACTTTTTTGTTTGTTATTTTTTTTTATTTTTTGGTTTTTCGAGGTAGGGTCTCACTCTTAGCCCAGGCTGACCTGAAATTCACTCTGTAGTCTCAGGGTGGCCTCGAACTCACGGTGATCCTCCTACCTCTGCCTCCTGAGTGCTGGGATTAAAGGCGTGCGCCACCACGCCCGGCTGTTATTTTTTTAAGTAGGGTATCTCTGTCTACCTGAGTCTGACCTGGAACTCACTATACAGTTCCAGGGTGGCCTCGAACTCACAGTGATCCTCTTACCTTTGCCTCCCAAGTGCTGCGATTAAAAGTGTGCCCTCTTCCCCAGTTAGATGAGTTCTGAATGGAATAAGTAGAGAATAAAAGTAATTGCTTAAGCTTTCTTCCCAACAGTACACTCTACCAAATGGCTCTAAACTACAGCGTAAAGCAGAATCCCAGGCAAGCATTCTACCAACAGAGCTACATCCCCAACCCTGAGATTATTTCTTTTTAAAAAAAAAAATGATTTAAGGGCTGGAGAGATGGCACAGAGGTTAAGGCGCTTGTGTGCAAAGCCTAACAACCCAGGGGTTCAATTCCCCAGCACCCACATACAGCCAGATGCACAAAGTAGAACATCCATCTGGAGTTCCTTTGCAGTGTCTAAAGGCCCTGGACACCCATTCTCATTCTGGCGCTATCTCTCCTTGCAGTAAACGTGAATAAATAAATTAAATTAAATAAATGATTTAAGGCAGGTATGGTGGTGCACACCTTTTAATCCCAGCACTTGGGGAAGCAGAGTTAGGAGGATCTACATGAATTAGTTCCAGGCCACCCTGAGACTACAGAGCGAATTCCAGATCAGCCTGAGCCAGTGGGACTTTACCTCAAAACAACAACGAACCAAATATGGGTAAAACAGGGGCAGACTTTAAAACAATGTACTAAATCAAAGAATCCAAATGCACAAAAGGCCATATGTGATTCATTTAATTTAGTTATCTTTGAGGCAGGGTCTCATACTGCCTGTGCTGGCCCTCCTACCTCCAGCTCACAAGCGCTGGGACTTGTCACCCATGCTTGGCTCGTGTGATTGTATTCGATGAATCTCGATAAGATAATTAATGTGAGAAAGATTAGCAACCATCAAAATTACTGAATTCTCCAGGCGTGGTGGTGCACGCCTTTAATCCCAGCACTGAAGGGGAGACAGAGGTAGGAGGATCGCCGTGAGTTCAAGGCCACCCTGAGACTACAGAGTGAATTCCAGGTCAGCCTGGACTAGAGCGAGACCCTACCTCGAAAAACCAAAAAAAAAAAAAAAAAAAAAAAGTTACTGAATTCTACACTCAACTACTCAGGCTTGGGCCTGGCTCAGTGTGATGGTCACGCCTATAATCCCAACACTCTGGAGGCTCAGGAAAAGGATAAATAAATAAATGAATGAATAAATCCCCACTCAGCGCAGTTATCCGTCCACGGAGGGCCGTGAGTTCGAGGCCAGCCTCTGACTCCATAGTGAGTCTGGGCTAGAGCGAGACTCGACCTCGAAAAACCCAAAAGCAAACAAAAATAACATCTCAATTCCATAAAATCAGTTCGGATGTCACAGAACACACTCATTTCACTCATATTTGAAAATTCGAAAGAATTAAAAAAAAAAAAAGACCGTAAAATGGCGGCGGCCCCGGGCGGACCACGTGACCCTGGATCTTTTCCCTCCGTCGAGGCACGTCAGGTCACGTGACGACACGCCTCGAACGTCTTTTCCTCCTCGGAGGTGGGCAGAGACGTCGCGGGTTGGTCGTTCAACCCTTAGCTGACCCTTCCCGGGGCGCGCTCGGGGCCGCGGGCGTGTGCGCGTGCGCGCGCACGCAGAGCGTGAAGTCGTACGCGCCGATCGTTGCGGGGGGGTGAGGGGGGAGAGCGCAGGCGCGGCGTGGAGCCAGCGAGGGGCGGGGGAGGGCCGCGCTGAGGACTTGGCGCATGCGCAGGAGCCTGACGGGTTTTGAAATGGCTTCGATGGCAACCGGGAGTCGACTCAGGTGCGCGGTCAGCGTCGGCCCGTTCGGATCTGTGGGCGGCGGGGCCTGGGCTCGGTTCTCGTCGTAGCGGAGGGGCCGGCGGACGGCTGCCGCGGGGAGAGCGCCGGGCGGCGCGGGGGCCGGGAAAGCAGCGGCGCGGCCGGTTCTCTTTTGTGCGGGTCGGAGCAGGCCCCGCGCCGCCGCCGCCCTTCCCCCACCGCCGCACTCTCTCTCTCTCTCTCTCTTTCTTTCTTTCTCTCTCTCTCTCTCTCTCTTTCTCTCCCCCACTCCCTGGCTCCCCGCGCCGCGGCCTGGCCGTCCCTTTGGCCTGGGCTCGGCCTCCGGACTCCCGGCGGCGGCGGCGTGGGGGAGGGGCCAGGTGATGGACGTCTCCTCTCGGTCCCGGGGTGCTGGGAGGGGTTAGTGCTCCTGCCCTCCCGGTGGGGGTCCTGGGGGAGGGGAGGGGTCTGCTGCGGTGGGGCAGGACGTGTCCGTCATTGGCATGATATTCGCATGGGGGGAGGGGGCGCCCAGACCCAGTTCTTGAGCCGGTGGAACAGTTGGGGTGCACTTCCTGTGAATGCAACGTTGTCACCTTACCACTTGGGGAGTACCATAGACGATCCCTTTTTTATAGTCGCAGAGCTGCCTTTGTTTATATTCTTTTTCTTTTACTTATTTGTAAACAAATAAACTTATTAATAAATAGGCCCCTGCCGACATGCAACTCATTCTGTAGGTCCCAGGCTGGCCTTGAACTCAGCAATCCTCCTGAACCTCTGCCTCTCAAATTCTAGGTTTAAACGCGTGTGCCACTATGCCTTTAAATTCACCCCTTTGATCATCCTTTCGAATGGGCTACTCCTGGTCATTGGGTGGGCATAACATGTCTTTGCTGCTCTTTTTTTTTGAAGTGTGTGTTTGCATCTTTTCTTCGTCCAGTCATTTTTTCCCCCCTTGGAAAATGTTCTTGATACATTCAAAGTTTTCTTTCACGATTGTAATGAAGTTGAACTTTGAAACATGGATCCTTTCTTTGTAGACTGCTGCCGTAGAAGAGAAACAAGTGGAGTTTTTTTGTTTTTGTTTTCTTTAATCCTTGCGTCATGGCTCAGTTTGGAGGACAGAAGAATCCACCATGGGCTACCCAGTTTACAGCCACCGCCGTATCTCAGCCAGGTCAGGATACTGCGCATTTGTAATATGAATGTGTGGTGTGGGGTGGGAATCCCTGCCACAACTATGTGATTTAGGCTAATACATGGCCGAGGGAAATGTTTGCAAAGGAGGTAACCTTATACTTACAAAAATTTATCCCTTAAACCTGGTATGGTGGCACACACCTTCAATCCCAGCACTCTTGAGTCAAGTAGAAATGAGTTCCAAGCCAGACTGGAGCTGCAGGTAGGAAGGTTGCTATGCGTTCAAGAACAGACTGGGCTAGAATGAGGCTCTACCTCATAAAAAACATACATTTTAAAGCATTTTTAAACTGGGCACAGCGGCACAAGCCTGCAGCCCAGCACTTGGAAGGTGGAGTCAGGAAGATCAGGAATTGAATTTGGAATAGCCTAACTAACCAACATAGTGAGTTTCAGGCCAGCCTGAACTACATGAGATTCAGTCTCTCCATTGCTGGGATTAGAAGTGTAGGCTACCACTGCCAGTTTTTAAAAAAAATTTTTGAGGGTTCTTGCTTTGACATGCAGACTGGATTCAGTGTCATGGACTTGAATGATCCTCTGCCCCCTGATCATGATGGACTATTGCCACATGTAAAACTGTCTAGCGCAAGACACTGTCGAGAATATAAAGACCCAAATAACACTGATTTAATGAAGTGTTTACCTGTTCCTTACATTGCAGCACTATTCAATATAGATAGAATGTTCTGAGCTGTGCATGGTGCACCTGTAATCAGAGCACTGGCAAGCCTGAGGCTTTCCAGTTCAGTCCTGGGCTACGTAGTGACTGCCAACCCAGCCTGCTGACACGTAAAACCCTATCTCAGAAAACAAACCAAGACTAGCAGTTTGTGTTGATGGACATTTTCATAGTTGTGCTAATATAGCTGCCAGTAAATGCAGGTGGCTTTTACCGCGTGTTCTGTGGTGAATTTCTCATTTCATTTTCACTAAACTGGATGGCCACATGGTTGCTGGCTAGCATACTAGATGAGGAAGATGTAGGGGATAGTATCAGGATTGTGATACATTAAAAATAATTGTTTCAAGCCAGGTGTGGTGGCGCACGCCTTTAATCCAGCTCCCAGAACGCAGAGGTAGGTAGATTGACATGAGTTTGAGGCCACCCTAATACTACGTAGTGAATTCCAGTTCAGCCTGGGCTAGAGTGAGACCCTATCTTGAAAAACAAAGACATAACAAAAATCCATTCTCCTCAAGCTAGTAGAGAAGACCCAAAGAGAACAAAGCATAATGACGTTTTCCACACGCCTTTAATTCCAACATTAGAGAGGTGGAGCCACACAGGGAGTTCCAGATCAGCCTGGGCAGAAAGTGAGACCCTACTCAGAAACAAACACAAAAACCATTACAAAATTTAACAGGTTAGAGACATAGCTCAGCTGGTACAGTGCTTGCCCAATACACACAAGACCCTGGATTTAAGTCCCAACACCACATAAAACAATGTAATGGTGCACACCTGGAATCTCTAGCCCTCTAGGAAGGGGGCATGCAGAATTGAAGATTAAGTTAACCGGTGGCTTCATATCAAATTCAAGGCTATCCCTAGGAGACATGATACCCTGTCTCAAAAAAAAAAATGGAATGGTGGTGCTACATGTTTATGGTTCCGGCACTCAGGAGAATCAGTAATTCAAGTACATCCCTGGCTATATATAGAGTTCAAGGCCAACCTGGCCACCTAAAACCTGGTCCCAAGAGCACTAAAAGTGGTTGGGACTGGGGGGCACATTCCTTTAACCTCAGCACTTGTAAAGCAGAGATAAGATTGCTGTGAGTTCAAGGCTAGCCTGAGACCACAGAGTGAGTTCTAGGTAAGACTGGACTAGAGTGAGATCCTACCTAAAATAATAAAAATTAAAATAGCTGTCTGACAGTGATAGGCACTTGACTCATGTAGGAGAGTCACTGTGAACTGAGGCCATTCTGGCATTATAGAGTGAGTTCCAGGTCACGTGGGTTAGAGCGAGACCCTGACTAGAAACAAATAAAGAAACTAAGGACATTCAGATACACACAGAGAAAAAAATATGTATGTATGGGCATGCCAGGGTCTCTGCCTGCTGCAAACAGACTTGGACGCATGTGCCACTTTGTGCCTCTTTCTTTACATAGGCACTGCGGAATCGAACCCCAGTTTTCAGGCTTTGCAAACAAGCACTCTTAACTGCTGAGCCATCTCTCTAGCCGTAAAAATACATCTTCAGTTGCTTTCTTTTTGGTTTTCCAAGGTAGGGTCTCTAGCCCAGTCTATCTTGAATTCACTGTGTAGTCTTCAGGATGATTTTCCTGCCTCTGCCTCCCGACTTCTAGGATTAAAGGCATGCACTACCATGCCCAGCCCTTGAGTAGCTTTTTGGTCTAGGTAACTTGGTTAAGTTATTGAAGTTAAGGTTAATATTTCTTTTGTTGGTTTTTCCGAGGTAGGGTCTCACTAGCCAGACTTACCTAGAACTTGTTTTTTAGTCTCAAGCTGGCCTCAGACTCACAGCATTCTTTCTGCCTCTCGAGTGCTGGGATTAAAGGTGGGCATTAGCATACCTGGCTAGGTTAATATTTTTGTTTGTTTGAGAAAGATAGGGTCTTATATAGCTCAAGATGGTCTGAAAATCACTTTGTCATTGAGAATGGCCTTGCATTTCTTATTTCCTAACTCTTCCTCTTGAATGTTAGGATTACATTCTCAGTATATAAAGTTCCCAGAACTGCATGCATGTTAGACATGTACTTTTTACAAGTGAACTAGATTCCCAGCCCCCATAGAGTCATGTTTTCTTGTATTTACCAGGCATGAGTATTTTATGTAAATACTTCTGATTTCAGGTATCTGGCGGGATTACTCACTTAAGATCAGAAAGTATTCCTGAAACTCCTTTTCAGTTATTTAGCACTTTGTCAGAAGAAATCCAAATCTTGATTTTTTTTTTTCCCCTCTTTTAATCTTGTTTTAGCTGCACTAGGTGTTCAGCAGCCATCACTTCTGGGAGCGTCTCCTACCATTTACACGCAGCAAACTGCATTGGCGGCAGCAGGCCTTACTACCCCCACACCAGCAAACTATCAGTTAACACAAACTGCAGCATTGCAGCAACAAGCTGCAGCTGCTGCAGCTGCATTACAGCAGGTGAGTTTCCGGTAACTGTTACTGTAACACAGACAACAATAAGACCTGAATACTAGGATCATATGCAGCCATCAGTATCTCCCTTTGTTTTCTTTTCTATTTGCTGTTTGTTGGTTTGTATATGTGCTGCCCTGCCCATGGGAGCACTGACAGTTAATTTTATTATTTTTCAAGTAGTCTATATTGCCCAGCACAGCCTTGAGTCACTGTTGTCCTGTCTTAGCATCCTATATGCTAAGATTAAAGGTGTGTGCTACTGTGACCATCTGCTAATTCATTTTTTATTTTATTTTTAGTTTTGTTTTTTCGAGAGGTAGGGTCTCACTCTAGCCCAGGCCGGGCTGAAATTCACTATGTTGTCTCAGGCTGGTCTCAAACTCATAGCAATTCTCCTGCCTCTGCCTCCCAAGTGTTGGGATTAAAGGCATGTGCCTCTATGCCCAGCTCCTTATTTTTAAGAATGAAGAATTATGGGTACAAAAACAACAATAATTACTACTTTTTTCTGGTGATTATTAAATTGTACTGTACAGAGCATGGTGGCACATGCTTGTAATCCCAGCCCTTGTAGAAGAGGCTGGAAGGTTGTGGATTTGTTGCCTGTCTTGGCGACAAAGTGAATCTGAGGCCAGCAATAATTTTGCTCAAAAAAAAAAAATCATTTGCTCAATACATAAAAGTAGTTACTTATTCAAAATTCACTTTTATGTTCCTCAATTGGACAGTTCTGATTTCTTAATAGGTGGGTCCTAGACATAATCCACATGTAAATAATGACCATTTTATTTACTGTAGATGATGTGTGGCTGGTCTGTGAAAATTTTTTTCAATATATAGTTCTGGCTGTTTTTATGTGTACTATTTTTTTGAGAATGATTAAAACTTAGTAACCATATTTTTCCTTCAGTAATCTTTTTTGTCTAATCTTTCAGCAGTATTCACAACCTCAGCAGGCCCTGTATAGTGTGCAACAACAGGTTAGTTGATACTTTTCCATGTAAGAATTGGTTTTAACATAGCTTTTTATTCCAGAATTCATTTTACATGATTTTGTTTTCCTGTCTTCTACCTTAATGTGCAATTTGAATTCTTTGTGAAGGGATGGGGACACGTTAGGAAAAATGTATTTCTAGGGGAAAGAGTTAAAGGGTTCTTGAACCATGGTGTTGAGGCTAATCTAGTCCTTGTGCATGCTGCCCCTGTAACTACTGGACCTTCTGTGCTCCATGCTGCATGACGTTTGAAGGCTCCTTTCCCTTAACAAAGGCATTAGACTTCAACCTTGTTGGGTTTTTTGGTTTGTTTGTTTTTTGAGGTAGAGTCTTGCTCTAGCCCAGGCTGACCTGGAATTCACTGTGTAGTCTCAGGCTGGTCTTGAACTCACAGTGATCCTCCTACCTTTGCCTCCTGAGTGCTGGGATTGAAGGATTAATTAAAGGTGTGCCACCAGCCTGGCTCCTGTCTTTTATTTTGATGTCATTGTTTTTCTCCCACTATGCAGATCTTGTGTAGGTAGCATCAGCCACTTTGTGTCTGGAAGACAGTATTCTAAAGTACTCCTCCCCTCCTTTTGACTCTTAATTCTTTCTGCCTCCTCTTCCACAATAGTCACTGGGCATTGTAGGCTGTGATGGTGGTGTCTCACTTAGTGATGCACACTCCTGTCACTTCTCAGCATTAAATTAGTGTTTATTCATCTCGCTGGTCACTGCCATCTGAAAAGAGAAGCTTCTCTAACCAAGAGAGGTTAGCATTAATACATGGGCATAAGCATTTAGAGCAGTTTGGTGGGTATAATATATCCATTTAGCCAGACAACAGCAGTAGTCT
>PVHP010004671.1:0-58197 GCA_004024765.1 Zapus hudsonius | reverse complement strand
TGCTGACAGCTAACTAGGGAAGAGGCTTTCTTGATTTTTTTTGAGGTATCTTCAATATGGGTTTTATCATCTAGTTATAGTGGGCAATCAAGAGCCTTGGCAATAACTAATAATGTTTTGGGGTCCAAGGGTTCAATCCCAGTACCAAAAAAGAAAGTTTCAGGATCATATGTAGCCATTAAAACCGTGAATAGGTTCGTATGTGTGTTCCTTCATGATATTCATACCTGTGCACATTAAAGCATTTAGGAATTCTTATTTTAGGATGAACATATTACTTGTAACTTGTACTTGTAAAGTGTCCTAACACTTGACAACAAGCATCTTAGAGGAGGAAGAGGATACTGAGTGAAGGCTTGTGGCCCATCATCAAGGAAAAAAGGCATAACAGCAGCTGTTTGCTCCCTTCTGGACAGTTAGGGAGCACAAAGAAGACAGATGTACGGCTGAGCTCCTCAGAATCCCACCTGTTTAGCAGACCCCACCTAAAAGTGTCACATCAGAACCACCAGCTAGGAACCACATGTTCAAATACAGGAGCCTATAAGGAGACACTTTACATTTAGGGTTTTGTTGTTTTTATTTGTTGGGTTCCTATTTTCTTTTTTTTCTGACCTAGGATGGTGGTGTCTTGAACTCTGCCACATAAAAAAATATTTCTTCTTGGGCTGGAGAGATGGCTCAGCGGTTAAGGTACTTGCTTCCAGTGCCTAAGGCCCTGGGTTCAATTCCCCAGGACCCACATAAGCCAGACCCACCAGGTGGTGGCCCTGGTTCGTTCTCTCTCTCTCTCTCTCTCTCTCTCTCTCTCTCTCTCTCTCTCATCTCTCTGCTTGAAAATGAATAAATATTTTTAAAAATATTTCTTCTTTACTAAATATAGTTATTGCTGGGAGGCTAACTTAGGAGGCTTTGAGTTTCAGGCCAGCCTGGTGAGTCCCTGCCTTGAAATCAACAAAACAAAAAAAGCCTATTAAAAATGTGTCACCTTGGCTACCTCTAGAACAATTCATAACCTCTTACCCCATGGACTGATGATCCAGTATACCCACTGGAGAGGATCCCCAGTGGATTGGGGAGGATCCCCAGTGGATTGGGGACAGGGAGGAAGGAAATGGGGGTACCATCATAATATTTGCTCATACAATGTATGTAATTATAGATAATAAAAAAATTTTAAATGTGTTACTTTATACATATGTGCATTTTGGTTTAGTTTTATTTAACCTCTATAATATCTAGTAATGCATTGTTTTTCATGTTTATTTTTTTACAAAGCAATCAAAATGTATTTAATACACATTGTAAAGGCTCAAGTAGAATTAGTTTAAAAAACAAATCAAAATAGCACCACAACTGAAGATGCAGAGTCCACACAGAAATCAAGGACAAAGACAGGCCATCTAAGGAATAAAGAGAGGCTGGACACCTGGGCTTAGGGTTCTTATCGGGAGACCAACTTGGAGTAGGTCTCTGGCAGGTACATCAAAGCAGTGGCTTGTCTAGAGCTTGGCAGCATGTGTGCAAAGGGCTGTGGATGTTGGTATCTCCTAGTAGGCTCTGGGTGGAGAGTAAGATGGTCCTGACATAAGGACAGGCCACTTAACTAGAGGAAACCCAGGCAGTTGTTGCCCTGGGTGTCCACATGGGGTGGAAGTAGGGCTTGAATTACTTCATTTATTTCTTCTTAATTTTTCAAGGGAGGGGGCTTGCTGTAGCCCAGGCTGACCTGGAATTCAATATGTAGTCTCAGGGTGGCCTTGAACTCAAGTGATCCTCCTTCCTCTGCCTCTGAAGAACCAGGATTAAAGGTTCTTTAATTAAAGGATTAAAGGTGTGCTATAACACACCCGGCTAGCATATCTTTTTAAAATAAGTTTATATTTAATAGGAAATTTACCGTCTATTTAATCTGTGAATCTGCAATTCTGATTGACCCCCTTTTTTAAAAATTTTTTTTCAGCTACAGCAACCCCAGCAGACCATTTTAACACAGGTTAGTTTGATGCTTATTTATTTATCTATCTATCTATCTATCCATCTACCTATATCTATCTGTCTAGTTATCTTTTTTTTTTTTGTTTGGTTTTTCGAGGTAGGGTCTCGTTCTGGTCCAGGCTGACCTGGAATTCACTATGTAGTCTCAGGGTGGCCTTGAACTCACAATGATCCTCCTACTTCTGCCTCCCGAGTGCTGGGATTAAAGGCGTGTGCCACCACACCTAGCTTTGTCTATCTTAAAGGATGGTGGTTTTATTTATTTATTTATTTATTTAATTTAATTTTATTTTTATTTTTATTGGTTTTTCGAGGTATGGTCTCACTCTAGCCCAGGCTGACTTGGAATTCACTATGTAGTCTCAGGGTGGCTTTGAACTCATGGTGATCTTCCTACCTCTGCCTCCCGAGTGCTGGGATTAAAGGCATGTGCCACTATGCCCGACTTATATTTATTTATTTTTATTTTATTTTTCGCAAACAGAAGCAGACAGAAAAGAGTTATGTCAGGCCTCTAGCTACTGCAAATAAACTCTAGATGCATGCACCACTTTGTGCATCTGGTTTTATGTGGGTATTGGGGAATTGAATTTAGCTCATTAGATTTTGTAGGCTAGCACCTTAACCACTTAGCCACCTCTCCAGCCCCCCTTTTTTTTTTTTTGGTTTTTCGAGGTAGGGTCTCGCTCTAGTCCAGGCTGACCTGGAATTCACTCTGTAGTCTCAGGGTGGCCTTGAACTCACGGCGATCCTCCTACCTCTGCCTCCCGAGTGCTGGGATTAAAGGCGTGCGCCACCACGCCCGGCTCAGCCCCCTTTTTTTTTAATATAGAGCATAGTGATTTTATATTCATTTATTCAGGGTTTAAAGATATTTGTTGGATTCATGTAATAACCTGGTAAAATATATTGATAAATAAAGATGGAGGGCTGGACAGATGGCTCAAAAGTTAAGGCACTTGCCTGTAGAGACCAATGACCAAGTTCAGTTCCCCAGTACCCACGTAAAGCTAGTTGCACAAAATGGCACATGCATTTGGAGGCCGTTTGCAGTGGCATGCCCATTCTCTCTTCTATCTCTCTCTGCTTTCAAGTAAGTAAATAAACAATATTTTTTTAGTGTTTTTTTTTTATGTGTTATGATTGCAGGCTTACTTAGTACATAGTTGGAATAAATATGAAATTCCAGTGGATGGTATTTTGTGTGTATTTGATGCTAGAGATTGAACCCAGGGCCTTTTGCATGTAACTGAGCAATATACTTCCAGTTCCTATCTGACTTTTTCTAAATCATATTTGGAGTTTATTAATCAAAGGGTCTCGCTCTAACAGACCAGGCTGACCTGGAACTCACTATGTATGTAGTCTCAGGGTACCCTCTAACTCATGGTGATCTTCCCACCTCTGCCTCCCAAGTGCTGGGATTAAAGGTGTGCGTATTTATGTTTGTTTTTTTTTTTTTTTTTTTTTTTGAGACTGGGACTCAGCCCAGGCTAGTCTCACTGTCCACCTGAGCATAACCTTCAACTTTCAAAAATAACATTCATTCATTTAAGAGAGACAAAGAGAGTGAGTTATGGCCATGACAGGGCTTCCTGCCACTGCACATGAACTCCAGATGCATGTGCCACTTGTATCTAGCTTTATGTAGATACTGGTGTATATACATGGGGCCACCAGGTTTAGCAAGCAAGCACCTTTAACCACTGAGCCATCTCTCTAGCCACCAACCTTGAACTTTTTGGTACTCCTTCCTTTATGTCCCAGATGTTGGGATTTCCGACATGTGCCATGATACCTGGTTTATGCAGTGTTGGGTAGCAAACCCAAAGCTCTGGGCTCATGATAGGGAAATATTGTCACCTGAACTACACCCCCAGCACCTTAACTTTGTAGCCCTGGCTTCTATGCCCCCTACTATGTAGCCTGGGCCAGCCTCAAACTCGTAATGATCAGTCCTTAGGCCTCATACTCCTAAGTGCTAGGATTGAGGCATTAGCGGCCAGGCCTGGGTTTATATTCACTGTCAACATTTAGACACTGCTGATTATTACCTTAACGTGATGTTAACTTTTGTTCAATAGCCAGCTGTTGCGCTGCCCACAAGCCTTAGCCTGTCTACTCCACAGCCTGCGGCACAGATAACTGTATCGTATCCAACACCAAGGTCCAGTCAGCAACAAACTCAGCCTCAGAAGCAGCGCGTTTTCACAGGAGTGGTTACAAAGCTACATGATACATTTGGATTTGTGGATGAAGATGTATTTTTTCAACTTAGGTAAACTCATTAGATTTGGAGAAATGACTTCTTGCACATTTTTATCAGTTGCTTAATCATGGCAGGGATTATTGGTTTGCTATAATTTTCTTTATAATTCATTCACCTTATAATTTTGTATTTTTGATGGAGAATACAATTAAATCTATCTTTTGAATTTTTTTTTTAATATTTTATTCATTTTCAAGCAGAGATACAGAGAGAGAGAGCACCAGGGCCACCACCTTGTGAATCTGGCTTATGTGGGTCCTGGGGAATTGAACCCGGGGCCTTAGACACTGGAGGCAAGTGCCTTAACCGCTGAGCCATGTCTCCAGCCCTGTCTTTTGAATTCTTTATTAATGTTTTACCAGAGTTAGTTGGCATTTTTAGTAGTATTCATGTACAGACTTAGTGTAAGCTTGAACTTTGAAATCGTTATATGCCCTTTAAATAACTGTTTGATGCTGGGCGTGGTGGCACATGCCTTTAATCCCAGCACTTGGGAAGCAGAGATAGGAGGATTACCACAAGTTCCAGGCCACCCTGACACTACATAGTGAATTCCAGGTCAGCCTCGGCTAGAGTGAGACCCTACCTCAAAAAACAAAATATCGGGCTGGAGAGATGGCTCAGCGGTTAAGGCACTTGCCTCCAGTGCTGGAGGCCCCAGGTTCAGTTCCCCAGTGCCCACATAGGCCAGACCCACAAGGTGGTGGCCCTGGTGTTCTCTCTCTCTCTCTCTCTCTCTCTCTTTCTCTTTCTCTCTTTCTCTTTCTCTCTTTCTCTTTCTTTCTCTCCTTGAAAATGAATAAATAAAAATAAAATATTAAAAAAAAATATCTGCCGGGCTTGGTGGTGCACGCCTTTAATCCCAGCACTCGGGAGGCAGAGGTAGGATGATTGCTGTGAGTTCAAGGCCACCCTGAGACTACAGAGTGAATTCCAGGTCAGCCTGGATTAGAGTGAGCCCCTACCTCAAAAAACCCCACCCCCCCAAAAAAAAAAACCCAAAATATCTGTTTTACATATATAATGTATATGTATGTATACGTATGTGTGTGGGGTATCATTAATTTGAGAGAGACAGAGGCAGATTGAGAGATTATAGACACACCAGGACCTTTCTGCCACTGCAAACAAACTCTGGACATGCACCTTTTTGTGCATCTGGCTTTATGTAGGTACTGGGGACTTGCACTCTGGCTATCAGGCTTTACAAGCAAGTAACTAACCACTGAGTCATCTTTCCAACTGTTTGATTTTTTTTTTTCTTTTTTGGGTTTTCGAGGTAGGGTCTCGCTCTAGCCCAGGCTGACCTGGAATTCACTATGTAGCCTCAGGGTGGCCTCGAACTCACGGCGATTCTCCTACCTCTGCTTCCCGAGTGCTGGGATTAAAGGCGTGCGCCACCACGCCTGGCTGATATTTTTAATATTAAGTAAAAAAAAAAAGTTTTGGGCTGGAGAGATGGCTCAGCGGTTAAAGCACTTGCCTCCAGTGCCTAAGGCCCTGGGTTCAATTCCCCAAAACCCACATAAGCCAGACCCACAAGGTGGTGGTCCTGGTGCTCTCGTGCTCACTCGCTCTCTCTCCTCCCCCCTCTCATTCTCTTTCTCTCTCTCTCTCTCTCTCTCTCTCTCTCTCTCTCTCTCTCTCTCTGCTTGAAAATGAATAAATAAAATATTTTTTTAAAAAAGTTTTGTTTTTCAAGGTACTCTTTTGCTCTCTGTAGCCCATGCTGACCTGGAATTTACTATAGTCTTGTGCTGGCCTAGAACTCACAATAATACTCTTACCTTAGCCTCCTGAGTGCTGGGATTAGAGGCCTGTGCCACCATACCTGGCAGAGAATTATCAAACCAGGGCCTCTAGCCACTAACAAACTCCAGAAGCATGTGCCACTTTGTGCATCTGGCTTTAAGGTGGTACTGGGGAATAGAGCTCGGTTGTTAGGCTTTGAAGGAAGGAAAGTGCCTTAATTTCTGAACAGTTTCTCCAGCCCGAGATAAACAGGTAGATAATTTTTTTTTTCCTCATGTAGGGTCTCTCTCTAGCCCAGGCTTACCAGGAGTTCACTATGTAGTCTCAGGCTGGCCTCAGACTCATGGCATTCCTCCTACCTTTGCCTCCTGAGTGCTGGGTTTAAAGACTTGTGCCACTACGCCTGGCTAAAATACATTTTTAATAGACAGTTATATTGGATCAAATTATTGATGTATTAACCTTCTCAGTAGAGCTTGTGTAGCTTTGTAGTGGTTGCAGGAAGTAGGAATTTCCTTAGCTGTTTCTAATAACCATCATTAGAAGTGCTACATTATGGAAATTTAACCTTCAAGATTTTTGTATATCCCCTGATTTTGATATTCTCTCCATTTGTCTTTTTGTAGTTAAAGTAAATATTACTCTTGGGTGTCATAGTGCTGTAGATGAAGGGGTATATGGATAAAAATACGAGTTGGCAAAGTGTTTCTTGCACATGAAGCCTTGTTTACATATAGAAAGTGAAACCTGATCAGGCTATCAGTAAGTCTAGAGTTAATCCTGCTTTTTCAAAAGCTTTCCAGACTTCCATTTCAGTTATATTTTGGGTGGATACAGATCTCTTTTAATTGTTTGTGAAATCTTTCTCAGAGGAGTCTTTTGTGTTCATATTTGAATTAATTTCTTTTTCCAGCGCCGTCAAAGGGAAAACACCCCAAGTGGGTGATAGAGTATTGGTTGAAGCTACCTATAATCCTAATATGCCTTTTAAATGGAATGCACAAAGAATTCAAACACTACCAAATCAGGTACATAATTACAGAAACTTGGTAATTTTCTGTTTTACTGAGAATTCTTTTTTTTTTTTTTTTTGAGAATTCCATTTTTTAAAGACAAATTTTTTTCTTTTCTTTTTTTTTTAGAATCAGTCCCAAACTCAACCTTTACTGAAGACTCCTCCTGCTGTTCTTCAGCCTATTGCGCCCCAGACGACGTTTGGTGTTCAGGCCCAGCCCCAGCCCCAGTCTCTCCTGCAGGCACAGATTTCTGCAGCTTCCATTACCCCCCTCCTGCAGACTCAGCCACAGCCCTTGTTACAACAGCCACAGCAGAAAGGTAGGGAATTTAATCTCTCTTTGCTTTCTTTTTCAGATGAGTATGTGTCTTTCATTACTAAAATATATGGGTATGCTTTGAATTAACAAAAATGGGAGAGACTTCATGAACAAACAAATGAAAGGGAGCTTAAGTACTCCTATAGCTGTATGGAAGTGTGTCCTGTCTGGCTCTTCTCTCCAGCCTTTCTAAAACTTTATTTATTTGTACATGTGCCTGCTTGAATCAAATTCTCTTGCCACTGCATCTAGCTTTCCATGGGTATTGGGAAACTGAACCTGGGCTGGCAAGCTTTGCAGGAAGGCAACTCAAGCACCTAACTATCTCCCCAGCCCCTCCTTAATTGTTTGGGTTTTCAAACTATTGGATTTTATCATGATGTCACACATACATATGTGTCACATACATTGTTTTCTTCCCACTCCTTCCCATTGTGCCTTCTCCCTATCTTCAGATAATTCCTTTTTCCCAGTTCCTCTTTTTGGTTTTCTTTGCATATATTATTTTCTATTATACTATTTCCCACCTCTCTTAAGATCCCTTCTTTCCCTCTTAGGATCACCTTTCTGATTTGTGACCTGCAAACACTTATAAATTTATTTGTAAACATATAAAAATTAATGGCTGCAGTAATGGTTTATAGGGAAAAGTGTTTGCTTTATAAGCATGAGGATGTGAGTTCCAATCCCGACTCCCATGTAAAATTTCAGGTGAGGGCTGAAGAGATGGTTTAGCGGTTAAGGCATTTGCCTGCAATGCAGAAGGACCAGAGTTTGATTCCCCAGTGCCCATATAAAGCCAGATGCACAAGAAGGTGCATGTGTCTGGAGTTCATTTGCAGTGGTTGGAGGCCCTAGCGTGCCCTCTTTCTCTTTCTCTCTCTCTCTCTCTCTCTCTCTCTCTCTCTCTCTCTCTCTCTCTCTCTCTTTCTCTCTCTCAAATAAAATATTAAATAAAATAAAAATAAAATTTCAGGTGTGCTGATACATGTCTGTGAGCTCAGGTCAGAGAGGGAATCCCGGGGCTCACTCGCTAATTAAGTCTAGGTTCAGCAAGAGACCTTGTCTCAAAAGAATAACATAGGACTGGAGAGATGGCTCAGTAGTTAAGGCACCTTGCCTATAAGGCCTAATGACCCCAGTTCAATTTCCCAGTACCTATGTAAGCCTGTTACACAAAGTGGTACGTCTTTGTTTGCAGTGGCAAGAGTCCCTTGGTGTACCAATACTCTTTCTCTTTCTCTTTCTTTTTCTGTCCTTGCAAAAAGGAAATGATAAAAATAATGAAAATATTTATAAAGAATAATAAAAAGAAAAGAGAAAGATCGAGTGGGTATCATGGCACATCCCTTTAATCCCAGCACTTGGGAAGCAGAAGTACGAGGACCACTGTGAGTTTGAGGCCAGCCTGAGACTACATAGTGAGTTCCTGGTTAGCCTGGGCTAGAGTGAGACCCTGCCTCAGGGGGAAAGAAAAAAGAATGAGAGTCGGAGAGATTGCCCAGTGGTTGGGGCAGTTGCCTGCAAAGCTTCATGACTTGGGTTCAATTCCTTAGAACCCGCATAAAGCCAGATGCTCAAAGTGATCTGCATCTGGACTTCATTTGCAGTGTCTGGAGGTTCTCATGTACCCATTCCCTCCCTCGCTCTCCTGTCTCTCCTTGCAAATAAAGAAAGGATAAAATAGAGATTGATAGTAAAAACATCGGTGTCAACCTCTGGCAGGTGTGTGTTGTTGGACCAGTTGACTTAATTTGTAATTTAAGAAAAAAATTAGGTTTTTTTTTTTTTTGGGGGGGGGTGGGACTTGTTTTTTGAGGCATCATCTCTTAGCTCTGGCTGGCATCAATCTCATAGTAGTCCTCCTACCTAAGCCTGAGGTGAGAGCCACGGTGCCAGGATTCTGTTTGCTTTTTTTTTTTTATTTTTATTTTTTTAATATTTTATTTATTTATTTGAGAGAGGAGAGAGAGCGAGAGCGAGAGTGAGCGAGAGAGAGAGAGAGAGAGAGAGAGAGAGAGAGAGAGAGAGAGAGAGAGAGAGAGGCAGACAGAGAATGGGCGCACCAGGGCCTTCAGCCACTGCAAATGAACTCCAGACCCATGCGCCCTCTTGTGTGTCTGGCTTTACATGGGCACTGGGGAATCGAACTTAGGTCCTTCTGCGTAGCAGGCAAACACCTTAACCGCTAATCCATCTCTTCAGCCCTCTGTTTGCTTTTTTGAAACAGGGTCTCATGGTAAAACCAGGTTGACATCAAGCTTCCTATGTAGCTAAGATTGGCCTTGAACTCATGATCCTTCTGCCTTTACCTCCCCAAGATTGAAATTACAGGAGTGCATCACCACACATGAGGGTGTGGGTGTGTCTGTGTTCGTTTCCTGGCCTCTTGCCACTACAAATGGAATTCCAGTCATCTGTACCACTTTCTGGGTCCAGCCTTATGTTAGTACTGGGGAATTGAACCCTGGACAGGCAGTTCAAGCAAGTGCCTTAAACTGCTAGCTATCTCCCCAGCCCCAACCTTTTAAAGTGGTGTTTTTTTTTTTTTTTTTTGTCTCACTCTATCCCAGACTGACCTGGAATTCACTATGTAGTCTCAGGGTGGCCTTGAACTCATGGTGCTTCTCCTACCTCTGCCTCTTAAAATGGTTTTTATGGCCTGGATAGATGGCTCAGTGATTAAGGTGCTTGCCTGCAAATTGTAAGGGCCTGGGTTCATTCCCCATTTCCCACATATAGCCAGATGCACAAAATGGCACATATATCTTTAGTTCCTTTGTAGCAGGTCGCCCTGGTGCACCCATACTCAACTTTCTTTGTTTCTTTCTCTTTCTCTCTCCCACTCCTTCTCAAATAAATATATTTTTTTTAAATGGGGCAGGGATGCCAGGCATTGAATCCTAGCAGAGATAGGGGGATCACTGTGAGTTTGAGGTCAGCCTAGGACTCTAGGTCAGCCTGGACAAGAGTGAGACCCTGCCTTACAAAAAAGGTGTGGGGAAATAATGTAACTATTCTTGGACCCTCTAACCTTTGGAAAATTCATGACCCTAACATGAAATTTGATATATATATTCTATATAGCTATTTAAGAATTCATTTAGTAAATTAATTCAATTAGCAATTTCTTTTTTTAAAAAATATTTTATTTATTCATTTTTCAAGCAGAGAGAGAGAGAGAGAGAGAGAGAGAGAGAGAGAGAGAGAGAGAGAGAGAGAGAGAGAGAGAGAACACCAGGGTTACCACCTTGTGGGTCTGGTTTATGTGGGTCCTGGGGAATTGAACTCGGGGCCTTAGGCACTGGGGGCAAGTGCCTTAACCGCTGAGCCGTCTCTCCAGCCCGCAATTTCTTTTTAACATTTCAAAAAAGGAGGAGTTCATTAAAAATAATTCCGTATTGTGCCGTTGTAAAAACAACTTGAGGTGACTCACTTATTTGTGTGTCTTTATCTAATTCAAGTCCATAATGTTTTTGAGGTTTTTTTTAAACAAGCTTTTTTCCCCCCATATCTTTTCAAGCTGGTTTATTGCAGCCTCCAGTCCGCATAGTTTCACAGCCACAACCAGCACGAAGATTAGATCCACCGTCAAGATTTTCAGGAAGGAATGACAGGGTGGATCAAGTAGCAAACAGAAAAGATGATCGAAGGTAGGTTTCAAAAATAATGCTGTGGATAATGGTGAGGATTTTATTTTCTTTTTTCCATGTAGGGTTTTGCTCTATCAGGCTGACCTTGGAATCCACAATGTAATCCCCAGGTGGCCTCAAACTCACAGAGGAGCTCCTACCTCTGATTCCCAAGTGCTGGGATTAAAGGTGTGTGCCACCATGCCTGGCTTTTTAAGATGTTTGTTGTGTAATATTATTCAAGTTACCTGGGTGTGGGGGAGCACACCTGTAATCCCAGCACTTGGGAGGCTGAGGCCGAGGGGGGGGGTGGATTTTCTGTAAATTTGAGACCTGAAGCTGGCATGGGCTACATAGAACCCAGCCAGCCAGGGATATATCAAAGGAGCCTGTCGTCAAAAAATAGAAACCTTCTGTATTGCCAAAAAATATTTAGTAATTTTAGAAATTTGCTTGAAGTCGTGAAAGGGAAAGAGAAAGACGCAGATCCAGAGAAAGATCACCTCAGAGAAAGCGTTCCCGGGAGAGATCACCTCGGAGAGAGAGAGAAAGGTCACCTCGCAGAGTTCGTCGTGTTGTTCCACGTTATACAGTGCAGTTCTCAAAGTTTTCTTTAGATTGGTAGGTACTCCCCCCCCCCATTTTGTTGCACTATTAATTTCATAATTTTTTACAGTTCGGTGTCAAATATCATGCTTTTTTGGGTAAACTTAATTTGTATTTAGTATTTATAAGGGCAGAAATGAAGTTTGAACTTGCTGTTTAGTTCTATAAGGGATTATTTTTGTGTACCGATTTATGATAGCAACTATTTAAAAAAGAAGCAACTGTGATCTGTAGATGTAGTTTATAGAAGTATTAGATCGCTTTCCTTGCATGATTCAACCCTGGTACAATATAAAAGTAATTTAGAAGCACTTAGAGGAATTTCCTTCATGATGAAAATGTTCCTTAAAGTTAGAATTTTGTTTGTTTTTGTTTTTGAGGTAGGGTCTCACTCATTCAGGCTGATCTGGAATTTACTCAGGGTGGCCTGGAACTCCTGTCGCTCCTCCTACCTTTGCCTCCCACGCCCTAGTGCTGGGATTAAAGACATGTGCTCCACACCTGGCCTTGAAGGTTTTTATTAAACATAATATTGTGTATGAGTGGGACATTTTGATACATGTATATAATGTTTTTTGATCTTAGAATTCACCCTTTTCTAAGATGATTCCTTTCTTCCCAAATAGTCTACTTTCATGAAAGGTGGGGTTTTTTTTTTGGTGGAGATGGTGGATGGCTAACCAATGAGTTAGAGTTTCTTACAGGAGCATAGTCAACTCATTAGTGGCTTCATCACTGAAGAAAAAATGTCTCTTTCTCCTCAGAGACTTTGATTTTGATCCAGCTGCTGCTAATATTACTCTCTGAAAAGTTAGTCTTCACGGTTTCACTCTTAACACCTTGAAGGAAATTTACAGAACATCTATTAGACCCATCACAAATAAAAATCACTTGAATGCTTGCTTATTTTTCCTCATCTGTAGTTGTAGAAATCAAAATTTACTTATACTGATATGGTTATGATTAAGTATGTTCAAGAAATTAAGCTAGGTGTGGTGGCGCATGCCTTTAATCCTAGCACTTGGGAGGCAGAGGTAGGAGGATCACCGTGAGTTCAAGGCCACCCTGAGACTACATAGTGAATTCCAGGTCAGCCTGAGCTAGAGTGAGACCCTACCAAAAAAAAAATTATTTATTTGTATTTAAGTCTTCTGTTTTGTTACACAGATTTTACCCCACTGGGGCAAAATATGACTTCATAAATTTTGGTATGGGAAAATTTGCACATAACTTTCTTAAAAACAACTCAGATATGTTTTCTATATTTTTATCATTTTGACGGCAGACTTTTACCCCAGTTAGGTATAATTATATCAGAAATCACAACTGAAGTTTATTTGTATATACAGTTTTTGTCTTGTGTATGCTCAGCAACTTCTTCACTACTGAGCTACACCCCCAGCCAGTTATTTTTAATTTATAATTTTTATTTTTAGGCTTTAACATACAGCTATACATAGTGATTAGTTGATATTTCATACTCTATCTTCAGTTGTCTTAAGGAGGTAGAGTTATATTTTCATTTTATAAATTGTTGTTTCCCACTTATTTTTGCATTTCTTTTTGCTTTTTTGGTGTTTTAAGACAGCCTTGACCAGCCTGGAATCACTGTTTAGTCCTGGCTAGACGTGGAGATCCTCTTGCCTCTTCCTTGCAGGTGCTGGGACCAAAGGCTGTGCTGCCTGCCATACATGGCTTTCCCTGGAATTACCAGTGGTGGTGCACACCTCTAACCCAGCCTGGGCTACATCAAACACTAATCCTTTAAAATACCCAGGCCATATATAAAAGGCTAGCAAATTATCACTTCTTGACATAGTAATCAAGTATGGATTATAAATCTGTCCCGTAAAGGTATGGATTATTGTGTAATCCAGAGATCATTTAGATTTTGTTTTCACATAGATTTTTGTGTTTAATTTTGAATGTAAAGATGTTTGATAGGCACTTACTATGTTATGTAAATTGTATTTTTTCTACATTGTATAAACCTGATTTAGGGGCACTCAAATGCTAACTTGGTACCAATCTTATCCCTTCTTTGTGTGCATTTTTGTATAAGCTATAATTTTCTCTAATAATGTGTACTTCCAACTGAGGCAGAATTGCTTTTGTTCAGATCTTCTCTGGAGTTGGGATGGCAGTTATTTCAAAGGGTCTTCTCATCTACACACAAAAAATAGAGAAGTAAAGGTAACACTTAGGTACCATTTATTCAACAGTGTGAGTATGCAAATCTCAATCCCCATTTCACCTTGCTTTTTTTAATACGTCAGATTATATATTTAGCTTCAGAATTGAATGGCTATTTGTATTGTGTAATTTCTCCTTTTAAGACTTTATTAACTACGTGTGTCTGTTTTTCAGTCCCAGTTGTGACATGATGGAACTAAGGCGCCGTTATCAGAATTTATATATTCCTAGTGACTTTTTTGATGCTCAGTTTACATGGGTGGATGCTTTCCCTTTGTCAAGACCATTTCAACTGGGAAATTACTGCAATTTCTATGTAATGCACAGAGAAGTAGAGTCCTTAGAAAAAAATATGGCTGTTCTTGATCCACCAGATGCTGACCACTTGTACAGTGCAAAGGTTTGTATTCCATTGAAGCATCTTAGCAAGTTCATAATAAGATGGTTTATGGAGTTTCTCTTTTGAAACTGGTTGTTACTTAAAAGACCTGAATTTTTTTTTTTTTTTTTTGTTTTGCCTAATTCCATTTTGGTTATTTAAGTAACTTAACCTCTCTGTCTTACCTTTTAAACTAAAACAGTGGCTATATTTTAATATCTTAAGCTGTAAAAATGTAACAAAATTAATACTGAAAATTATGACTTTGTGGAATCCCCAGATAGAACTTGTTGTTGAGTGAATGCACTGAATATTAGCCTTCATGGTACTTTTGGCTATATTGCTTATAGTCAGTTTTCTTCTTAGACGTTCATCCAAAAATCTTTCTTTGAAACGTTTAAGCTGATAAGGCATTTAATACCATTTTTATAGCATTTTGAATTCCATTTTTTAAATAAAATCAGATACCTTAATATATAAGGTTAATTAGTAGTACTTCTCATTTTTTTTTACATTACTTTAGACTTTTGACAGGATTGAATTATTTGACTATAATAGGTAATGCTGATGGCTAGCCCTAGTATGGAAGATTTGTATCATAAGTCATGTGCTCTCGCTGAAGACCCGCAAGAACTTCGAGATGGATTTCAGCATCCTGCTAGACTTGTTAAGGTAAAATGAAACTTTTGTTACAACACACACACACACACACACACACACACACAAAGCTTTAGTTCTTAGTGTGTACACATAAAATTTTAAAAGTAGCACATTTTAACTCTGATTTTTTTTTTTTTTTTTTTTTTTTGCTTTTCGAGGTAGGGTCTCATTCTAGCCTAAGCTGACCTGGAATTCACTATGTAGTCTCAGGGTGGCCTAGAACTCAAGGATGATTGGTTGTTTTAATATAAAATTTTAGTATTAAAAATAGATTTTCTTCATTATATACTATGGCTATATCTTGTATATGTCTAGTTTGTTTGTCTTTGATGCTTTTTACAGTAGCTTAGTAAAATCTTGATTAGGGAATTTAGATGTTTTGGATGCTGTTTAAGCAGAAATTATAGCTTGCTTTTTAAAAGATCTCTAATGCAGTATTTGAGAAGGATGAGTTATGATGTGTAAATCCTATTCCATTGCTGAAATGCAGTGTGGAACATGATGAACTGAACTCTTCCTTGACTGACAATACCCGAGCTAGTAAAATGATACAGGAAAGGTTTGTGCCTTTCCTTTTCACATTCTTATTTGTAATTTGACTGGCTGTATAATATATGTAAATGATTCTTTGTTTTGAATTAGTTTTTAGTGGGCATGAAAGGCAAGGATGAAGCCATGGCCATTGGAGGCCACTGGTCTCCTTCGTTGGATGGTCCAGACCCAGAGAAAGACCCATCTGTGTTGATTAAGACTGCCACTCGCTGTTGTAAGGCTCTGACAGGCATTGATCTGAGTGTGTGCACACAGTGGTAAGTACGAATTCATTTCTTGATTAGAAATGATTTTCTACTAGTTCATTTAGACATTTTTGTGTCGATCAGCCTTTCCCCCTGCCTTATTTTATCAACGTTGGTCATACAGGTAATCTCAAAGAAAAATCCCTATTTGTAGCAAAAATTTATTCGGTGCCAAATGTGGTTTGGGGAAGGTGGATAATCACAATAAACCGAAGTCTTAAATGTTTTTATTATGGTGTACTTTGGAAGTTGGATGTATTTTGAAAATTCTTTTCATTTCATGTATAGCTGGAGAAGATCGTCAAGAGAGAACTTCATTTCATTATAATTCTTTTGTTACAAAATGATGTAGTTGCTGATTATTTTTGTTCAGCCATATTTTCTCTTGAGGCTTATTTGTCCTGTGCATATTTCTTATAATTTGAGAATATTCTTTCTTGGCACATGAAATTTGAGCAGCTATCCAGCTTCTTTGGTTATCTCCAAAATATGGGTAGCTATGTAATCAATCTGCAATGCTTTGTTAAGCATTGTTTTAACCAATAAAATATTGTACAAATCTACCAAAAGAGGAACTATGGCTTCTGTAATTTATTTTTTTCTTTAGACCAACCTCAAGTTCTTGCAGCAAAATTTCTTTACTTGATGTGCTACAAGTGAACTAGGGTCTTAAAAGTGTATTTAGATTTTTTTTCCAACATGCTTCTTCCCTTGCAACAGGTACCGTTTTGCAGAGATTCGCTACCATCGCCCTGAGGAGACCCACAAGGGGCGTACAGTTCCAGCTCATGTGGAGACAGTGGTTTTATTTTTCCCGGATGTTTGGCATTGCCTTCCCACCCGCTCAGAGTGGGAAACCCTCTCCCGAGGATACAAGCAGCAGCTGGTCGAGAAGCTTCAGGGTGAACGCAAGGAGGCTGATGGAGAACAGGCACTGAACGCTAATCCCTTTTTCTATTTCCGCTTCTCACAGGCACAGGAACACAGGCACAAATGCACACCACACACTACATAACAAACACACATGGAGGAACATAACTGGTAACAGCGACTGGTAATCCAGCTTTCAGCAGTATAGCTGTATTTTCTTTTCTCACAAAAATCCTGTCTGTTATGCTAACTTTAAGAGTGCTGAGACCTGAAAGGAAAAAAAAAAATGTGCTTAAATTGCACTGAATTTTGTTTTTATCATAGGTCTAGTTGCTGGAATCTGGGACCAGTTGTTGAGCATGATTCAGTATTAAGCTATTTTAAACATTTTGCCATTTTCTAAAATTTAAAAAATTTTCTCTTTCACGGTCATCAGTTCTAGTCATGGATATTTGAAATTGGACAACCACAAGTCTGAGGGAATTGAAATTTCAGGCTATGTGGCAACGTCTTTGGTACATTTCAAAGGTCTGACTGAATCAGTCATTCATTGGGTGGCTTGAAAATCGGGGCACGATCACACACTGTGTGGTTAGTGGAGACCAGCAGTGCTTGTGCACCCCGATGTCCTTGTGTTGTCATTGATCACCCTTTTGTGTTTCACAGATCTGGCTTTGATTGGCTGATGAGTGTCTTTGTGATCAGTTAAAAGTGGTAGAATGTATGTACGTGGACTTGCCTAAATAATAACTTTAGGAGAAGACAATCTGAAACATTTGTGACCTTGCACAGATCAGCAACAGACTTAAGAATAAATGACTTATATTGTAAGGTTTCAGAATAGTAATTATTTTCTTAACTTTGTGTGTTAGGATGAAGAAGAGAAGGATGATGGTGAAGCTAAGGAAATTTCTACTCCTACCCATTGGTCTAAACTTGATCCAAAAGCAATGAAGGTAATTGAAAACTCTGAACAGGAAGGGGTAAATTTAGCAACACTTGGGCATATTTTTTTCCAAATGAAATTCAAACTAGGGTGTGGTGGTTTACACCTCTAATACCAGAATTTCGGAGACTGAGGCAAGAGGATTCCCATGAGGCTAAGCATCCACGCAGAGTTCCAGTCCAGCCTAGGTGCCAAAAAATCAAAGACAAAAAAGAAAACATTCAAAATGAAAAGTCCACTGATTTTTGATAACTATTCTATTGTGGCTAAGCATGTATATATGTATGTATAAATATACAACGTGACATTATGTATTATCCAGTATCTGCCAAACAACTGTAACACAGAAGTGTCTGTATGGTGTCAATAACATTGTGTTCTGGTTAGGGAATTCTTTCTGCTTTTAAGAAACAAATTCAAGGGGAATAGAAGAAATAGGACAATGGTAAATGTACCACTTTTTAGTAGAACCACTTAACTGGGAAACAAAGAATTTCCTAAATCCTTGATTAACCGTTCCTGTTAGTCTTTCTATAGCCTCAGACCAGTTACCTTACTGTAGTTTTCTATGCCTTGCCTTAAATGTACAACTTTTTTAGTCAGGGACCTAATGTTAGGCTTGCTTTGAACTTTTAGGCTCAAATGGTCCTCAATTTGAGCCTCCTAGGTAGCTGAGACTACAGGCATGCACCACCACATCTAACTAAATGAATCAATCCTCCCTCCCTCCCTCCCTCCCTCCCTCCCTCCCTCAGATAGTCTTACTAGCCCAGGCTGACTAGGAACTGTGTAGTCCCAGGCTGGCCTTGAACTCACAGTGATTCTCCTACTCTGCCTCCTAAGTGCTGGGATTAAATCCACGTTGCTGTTGAACTGGAAAAACATTTATCATGAGGATGTTGTACTTAGCCAAGTGGTCATCAACATCAGGTTTCATGTAGAGTACACCAGATTCAGAAAATACAGACTTCATGCTTGTGTCCAGAGTTTTCCTAAGCTCCTTGTTCTAAAATTTGTTACCATGTATAACCCCAGCACTGAGGCTGAGCCTAGAGGATCATGAGTTTGATGCCCACCTGGGTTATGTAGTGGAACCCTGTCTAAAGAGAGAGTGGGGGGGGCTGGAGAGATGTCTCAGCAGTTAAGGCACTTGCCTCTGGTGCCTAAGGCCACGGGTTCAATTCTCCAGTTCCCACATATGTCAGACCCACAAGGTGGTGACCCTGGTGCTCTCACTCTGCTTGAAAATGAATAAATAAAATACTTTTAAAAAAAAAGAGAGAGAGAAAGAAACACCTTATTTTTTTTTAAATATTAGGAAATATACTTAAAAATTAGGTCATACAAAAAAACATCACTTAAGGCTATCAAATAAAGATTGCCACTTATATTTTTGATGTAGCTGGGCATGGTGGCACATGACTTTAAACCCAGCACTCAGAAGGCAGAGGTAGGAAGATCCCTATGAGTTTAAGGCTACCCTGAGACTATATAGTGAATTTTAGGTCAGCCTCAGCTAGAGCGAGAGACTATCTCAAAAAAAATTTTTTTTGATGTGTTTCTATTTTCTTTTATGTTTGTATATGAAAGTTGCATCTTACCTTTTTCAGTTAATGTTAGTTTTTCTCATGCAATTGTTAATGTTATATGCTGTTTACTGTTACTGACTTCTAAACACTGCTCTTAATGGAGCATTTAGATAAATCACCTTTTTTTTGAAAGGAAAAACTCTTTTGAGTTGTTTGTTTTGTTGCTCTGTGTGTGTGATGGCACACATGTGCCATGGCGCATATATGAACTATTTTCAGGTTAAATCCTTGCATTTTACCTAGTTTTGATGCAGGATCTCAACTTTGTTCACCACTCTGTTCTGTAGGCTAGCCGGCCTGTGTGCCTCAGGCATGTTTTCCTGTCTTCATTTCCCTTCTTGAATAGGTGAGCTAGGATTACAGATGCTCCTGTGTTAGCTTCAGCCTTTCCATGGGTGCTAGGGATGCTTGCAGAGCAAGCGTGAGTACTTCATCTGTTGAGCCATCTCCCAGCCCTGTGAGGCAGAATCTTGCTGTGTTGCTTGTCTTACTAGTGAACATCCTATTTCAGCCTCTCAAGTGTTACTAATAAGTGTTTTGCTACAATTTCCCCTATGTTCAATGTATTTCCTTAGTTAGAATTCCTGGAAGTTTGAATTACTGAGGCCAAGGCTTACATTGTGGTTCATTTGGAGAACTGTTTCTTAGCTTGCAGAAGGTTCTGGGTTTAACTCATACTACCTTAAAATTTTTAAAAAGCAAAATTACTGGGTTCAAGATTTTATACATACTTCACTCTTTGAGGCAGGCATCAAACCCAAAATGCTCCTGCCTCAGCTTTTCAAATACTGGGATTATAATTGTTTGTCACCATAACTAGTTGTGCATCTGGCTTTATGTGGGTACTGGGGAATTGAACTCGGGTCCTTCAGGCAAGTATCTTAACTGCTAAACCATCTCTCCAGCCCTCCAAATATATTTTAAAGAAATAATTTTGGTTTTTCGAGGTAGGGTCTCACTCTAGCCCAGGCTGACCTGGAATTCACTATGTAGTCTCAGGGTGGCCTTGAACTCATGGCTATCCTCCTACCTCTGCGTCCCAGGTGCTGGGATTAAAGGCGCGTGCACCACCACGCCCAGCTTAAAGCATAGTTATAAGTCACAGTGTAATGCAAGCTCGTGCTCTCAGAATTTGAGAGATGGAGGTTGGAGGGTCAAGAGTTCAAGCCCAGTCTGGACTACATGAGAATCTGTCTCAAATAAACATGATAACTCAAACTTGTTTTAAATTATTTTCCAAAAATATTCTGTCATTTTTTTTTTTTATAAGCATTGTAGGAACTATGTTCTTTTTGGTAAAGTTTTTGTTTTTGTGGTTTTTTTCTTCAAGACAGGGGACAGGGTCTTTATATCCCTGATGGCCCAAGACTCCCTATGTAGACCAGGATGGCCTTGAATTTGTAACTTTTTAAAATCAGACAAAAGGAGGCAGAGGTAGGAGGATCACAAGAGTTCAAGGTCACCCTGAGACTACATAGTGAAATTTCAGGTTAGCCTGGGGCTAGCGCCAGGCCCTACCTAGAGAACCAGAAAAAGAAAAAAGATAGTTTGTTTATATACTATATTTTTTTCTTTTCACACTCCACATAATTAGGTAAATGATCTCCGAAAAGAATTAGAAAGTCGAGCTCTTAGTTCCAAAGGATTAAAATCCCAGTTAATAGCTCGCCTAACAAAACAGCTTAAAGTAGAAGAGCAAAAAGAAGAGCAGAAGGAATTAGCGAAGTCTGAAAAAGAAGAGGAAGATGAGGATGATAGGAAATCTGAAGACGACAAAGAGGTATGAATTCAGTATTTAAATATGCCATAACGTTTTTAATATGTGTGCAGAGTGAGACCTGTCTCTTTGAAAAAAAAGCACTAAAGAAAATGTTGAGAACTTAGATGAGTAGCATATCATATACTGTGATTGGAATAATACAGGATAAGCCTGTTCTTTGTGCAAGGATGGCATGCAGATTTGTGAAACGTTTCATGTTTTTCAAAACCTGGCTAAGGCCACACACATCTGTAGACCAGAGATTGCTGGAACTCACTGACAGACAACAACTCCAGAGAGAGCCCTTTTCTCCAGGAAATTGTCGGGTGAGCAATGAGAGTGAATCCAACATTCTCTTCCTGTTTCTGCATGTATGTGTAATTTACACACACCACACGCACAAGAATAAAAATGTTTGAGAGTGAAAATTTTGTAAAGCAGCTTGCCAAAACCTTTTTATTGTTTTTGTTTTTCAAGGTAGAGTTCAGGTTCACCTAAAATTCACTGTGTATTCTCATGGTGTGTCAGGCGTGATGGCACACACCTTTAATCCTTGCACTTGGGAGGCAAAGGTAGGATTGAAGAGAATTAGAGGCTGGCCTGAGAAGAAATTTTAATTGCTATCTAAGGTTAGGGGAACATGATAGGCAATGAAACCCAACTGGATGCCAGATAGGAAGAAGAATGTTCTTAATATTTTCAATTTTTCTTGAAACAGTGTCATTATAATAGTCCAAATCTGCCTGGAACTCATTCTGTAGCCAAGGCTGGCCATAATTATATTTATGATCCTCCTGTATCTGCCTCCTGTGTGCTGGGATTACTGGTGCCTCGTTTAAGGAAGTCTTTAGGTTTTGAGGAGCTGGAAATTAGCTCTATTGGTGACCTCTTGTCTGTATGTTCTACGTGCAAGTGCTTTGAGTTGAATCCCCACACTGCAAGATTTGGGGATAGTTAGGAAATGGTCACTGTGGATATAGTAGGTGGTATGGAAACTGAGTGAACTGATTTTGTTAATGATAATGGTGCTGTGATTGTGTAGTGTTAACAGACCTAGGTCTCTTGAAGTTCATCCCGGTAAAAACCAATGTACATAGACAAGTACTGGAGATAGTCATCAAAGTCACCAGAGAATAAAGACGATGCAGTTCTGCTTCCCTAATCCATGGTGTTGAGAGTCTTTAGGTCCAGGATAGAGAGAGGTAGGCAGAGTGATAGGCCAGTAAAGAACAGAAATACTGAGCCTGGGCATGGTGGCGTGTATCTTCAATCCCAGCACTCCGGAAGCAGAGGTAGGAGGATCACTGTGAGTTCAAGGCCAGCCTAGAACTCAGCCTTGGTTACACAGTGAGAGAGAGAGAAAAATATTCATGTCTTTTCTAGGAATAGTTGGATGATCCAGAAACTTGGATGCCATCTCTTTTCACTTACATTTCCTGGCTGATTGGTATCTTTAGCCATATATCCTGGGAGAGAAACCAGGCAAGTCTACATTAAATTAATGAGATCTGACCCATAGGTTAAGGCAGCCAGGGGACAGACACAGTGTGAAGGCAGTGATGCAGGCCACAAGGTGGCCTTATAGTCTCTTAAGTAACTAGGTAGTTGTTAGAGCCCACATTGCAGAGGCTTTATCTATTACAATGTTCCTGAGAAGCCTGTAATGTGTTTTTTAGGTATGATCTCCAAAATTAGTGTTTTCTGTTTGTTGTTTATTATCTTTTTGCAATCCATACTAAGCTGACCTTGAACTTTTCTGATCCTCCTGTCTCTACCTACCTAGTGCTGGGATCACTGGGATGCACCACTCCACCCAGCTTATTAGTGGGTTTGTGAAGCTAGAGGGTTTGTTTAGGTTTTCCTGTTAATAGGTGTAAGACTGTGAGGTGACTGTGATTTTGTTCTGGCAGACTTTGTCATCTGAGCCGATCCTGGTGGCTTCCTGAGTACTTTCCTAGCATTGAGTTTCCCCTTAGTATCAGCAGAGAATTACCTTATTCTTGGGCAATGCCCAGACTCAAGATTCTTATTTAAGTTAAAAGCCAGCCTGGAGCTATAGTGAATTTCAAGTTAACTTAGGCTGGAGTCAGACCCTGCCTCAAAAACAACAACCACCACCAAAATATGACACGATGCTTCATTTGTTTCTCTCCCTCCCTTCCTCCCCCAGGTTAGGTCTCACTGTGATCCAGGCTGACCTGGGATTCATTGTGTAGTCCTAGGCTGGCTGGTGATTCTCCTACCTGTACTGAGATTAAAGGCAAGGGTCACCAGGCCCATCTGTTTCATTCATTGTGTATGCTATTTCTTCCCTTGCTCAGGACCCAGTCCACTTCCTAGTAAGGTTTGTTATTCCTATGGAAGAGAAGTATTTAGAAGCCAGTCTATGTTGATTATTAGCAGCTTACTACTCTTAACCCCTCAGCAAGCAGAAGCATGGAATAGATATTTATATGAATTATAAATGCACATATCCCTGCATATAAATATTCTCATCAATATTTCCATATGTCATGTGTATTAAGAGCTATGGGAGTCGGACGTGGTGGTGCACGCCTTTAATCCCAGCACTCGGGAGGCAGAGGTAGGAGGATTGTCGTGAGTTTGAGGCCAGCCTGAGACTACATAGTGAATTCCAGGTCAGCCTGGACTAGAGTGAGACCCTACCTTGAAAAAAAGAAAGAAAAAAAAAAAAAGAGCTATGGGTGTATACTGCTACCTCCAATTCTAGTCCATTACTACATGGTTCATTCAATGTTGTTTCTATTCTTAGTAGTTTCTCCTCAGTCTGTGGAACTTGGGCTGGAAGGAAGTCCCGACAAGTCAGCTTTGCCAATTTATAGGACCAGAATACTCTAGGCTCTTTCAGATTTAGGCAGAGGGGGTTGGGAACGTGTTTGTTTTTTGTTGGGTTTGTTTGTTTGTTTTGGGGAGGTTTGGGGGGAGTTGTTGGAGGTAAGGTCTCGCTCTAGCCCAGGCTGACCTGGAATTCACTATGTATTCTCAGGGTGGCCTTAAACTCAAGGAGATCTGCCTACCTCTGTCTCCTGAGTGCTGGGATTAAAGGCGTATGACACCACACTTACCTCTCTGTTTCAATTCTTATGGCTAGGAATCAATTTATTTATTTTTTAAATATTTTATTCATTTTCAGCAGAGAGAGAGAGAGGGAGGGAGGGAGGGGAGAGAGAGAATCATCAGGACCACTACCTTGTGTAGCCTGGTTTACATGGGTACTGGGGGATTGAACCCAGGGCCCTAGGCACTGGAGGAAGCACCTTAACCGCTGAGCCATTTCTCCAGCCCAGGAATCAATTTAAAAAGTCAAGATTTTTGATTGTTGTTATTTAGTTTTAGTTTCAAATTATTGTTCTGTTTTTGAAACATGATCTTATTTATTAGCCCATGTTGGCTTAGAACCCAAAGTAATCCTTCTGCTTTGCCCATGATTGCTGGTATTTTAGGCTCAGCTAATTTTTCTTTCTTGTGGGATATATTTTTGAATTGTACATGAGACTTAAAATTTCAAATGTCTAGGAGGAAGAAAGAAAACGGCAAGAGGAAATGGAACGCCAGCGTCGGGAAAGAAGATATATTTTGCCCGATGAACCAGCTATCATTGTACATCCAAACTGGGCTGCTAAGAGTGGCAAGTTTGATTGCAGCATCATGTCTCTGAGTGTCCTTTTGGATTACAGATTAGAGGATAACAAAGAGCACTCATTTGAGGTAATGTTGAAGTCTTTGTGTGTGTGTATATGTATATGTGTTGCATGTGAAAGCTTGAAGTCAATGTTGGCTATCTTCCTCGGGTACTGTATACCTTATTGTTTGAGTCAGGTTTGCACACACACTGAACCTACAGCTTACTTATTCAGCTAGACTAGCCAGAAAGCCCTAAGGATTCCCCTAACCCCCACCCCAAGCTGAGACTACAGGTATACGTGACCATGCCTGGCTTTTTATGTGGGATCTGAACTCTGGCCTATGCTTGTGAGGTAAGCATTTGAGGGTTTTTTTGTTTGGTTTTGGTTTTTTGAGGTAGGGTCTCACTCTAGGCCAGGCTGACCTGAAATTCACTAGGTAGTCTCAGGCTGGCCTCGAACACACAGTGATCTTCCTATCTCTGCCTCTACTGGGATTAAAGGTTCTCACCACCACGCCTGGCTTATTTTTGCATTTTGATATAGGCCTCAGACTCATTGTGGAGTAGGGCTGACCTTTCCATCTATATCAGATCTCCTTGGGATTACAGGCCTGTGCCATCATGCTCAGCAGTATTTATATCTTTAAAACATCTATTGAAAGTAAAAGAAAATAAAAAAATTCATCTAAGTTTTAAAACAAACCATCTTTTGAATAATGCTTGTAATCCCAACACTGAGCAGACTGTAGTTGGAGCATCTAGAGTTCAAGGCTACATTACACTCCTTGGTGAGTAAAAAAGGACAACAGGAAAGAACAGGGCTGGAGGGGGCTCAGTGGTGACCCTCCAGTGCCATGAGTGGTGCCTGCGTTGGAGATACCCTGGCGTGTCTCTTCTCTTTGTCTTCTAGCTCTCTGCTTGCAAATAAATAGAAAGAAAAAAAATCAATTTTTTACAAAGGAGGAATTTTGAGGCTTGTCTGGACTACATGAAATGCTTTCTCCAAGAATCAAAACAAAGGAGAAAAAATACTTGAGGGTTTTGTCTCCAGCATCAATGGGGTCAGTTATAGCAACAGGCCATTTCCTCAGTAAATTATAACCAACAGAGTTATGTATGATAGATATGGCAAGTTTTCATTTGATTAACTGCTGGATTTATTCCACATTTCTGTTGAATTTCACTGGGTTAATGTCAATTACTTTTTATAGGTCTCATTGTTTGCAGAACTTTTCAATGAAATGCTTCAAAGAGATTTTGGAGTCAGAATATACAAATCTTTACTTTCTCTTCCGGAGAAAGAGGACAAAAAAGAAAAGGAGAAGAAAAGCAAAAAAGATGAAAGGAAAGATAAAAAAGAAGAAAGAGATGATGAAACTGATGAACCAAAACCCAAACGGAGGAAGTCAGGCGATGATAAAGATAAAAAAGAGGACCGAGAAGAAAGGAAGGTCTGTAGTTATCTCCAGGAAAGGCAGCATAATTTAGAAGAGTTTGGTTATAGTCTTCTAGATTGTAAGAAATTATGTTCTTTCCATCATTAGACCAACCTGAAAGATTTTAGATTATTAGAATTCCCCTTCCTCGGGCTGGAGAGATGGCTCAGTGGTTAGGGCACTTGCTTCCGGTGCCTAAGGCCCCTGGTTCAATTCTCCAGGACCCACATAAGCCAGACCCACAAGGTGGTGGCCCTGGTGCGCACACTCTCTCTCGCTCGCTCTCGCTCTCTCTCTCTCTCTGTATCTCTCTGCTTGAAAATGAATAAATAAAAAAATTAAAAAAAAATTCCCCTTCCTCTTTTTCTTGTAGTGAAAACTGGCCTTAAATTCCTTATGTCGTCAAGGATGACCTTGATCCTCCTATTTCCTCCTTAGAAATCATGTGCCAAAATGCTCAGCTTTTATAGGCTGTTATTAAGTGTGTGTGTGTGTGTGTTTTATAGAAAGAAGATAAAAGAAAAGATGATTGTAAAGAGGATGATGAAACTGAAGAGGAGAACAATCAGGATGAATATGACCCCATGGAAGCAGAAGCAGCTGAGGATGAGGAAGACGGTATGCAGCAAGTGTGTTTAGCACTCATAGCATTCAACTTCTGTCTTGTCTGTTCTTAGAGTGTTTTCTTATTTTTGTCAAACAGTCTCTGTGTAAACCTAGACTGGGCTAGCCCTCACTATGTACCCCAGGCTGGCATTGAACTCGTATCTCTTACTTCAGTCTCCCCAGTTCTGGGATTATAGGATTTTACCACCACACCTAGCTGTCTTTTAAAAATTCCACATTCTCTTAGAGAATGATTGGTTGGCTGGCTGGCCGATTGATTGATTGATTGATTGATTGGATTGGAGAACAAAAAAAAGTAGCAGCCACAGAGAGTGGGTATGGTTGCATCAGGGCCTCCTGCCACAGCAAATGAATTCCAGATGCATGTGCTACTTTGTGCATTTGGCTTTACATGTGTGCTGGGTCATCAAGCTTTGCAAGCGAGTGCCTTTAACAACTGAGAAATCTCTCCAGCTCCTGTCTTTTAAGTCAACAATTGAATAGTTAATGATTGCCTTTTTTGTTTTGTATTTGTAGTTTTTTAAGAAATTTTTAAGGTATAAATTCATCTTGATATGCTCTTTCAAGGCATGGTGGTCCCTGCCACCACCACCAGCACTTGAGAATTGAAGGCAGGAAGATACCGGGTTCATGGTTATCCTTGTCTACGTAGCAAGGTCAAGGCCATCCTGGGCTATTGGGGACTTTTTTTCAAAAAAAAAAAAATGCTTAGATTTCTGCAGTTGTTAAAATGTGAAGTTTTGGGGCTAGAGAAATGGCTCAATGGTTAAGGCACTTGCCACTGGTGCCTAAGGCCCCGGGTTCAATTACCCAGGACCCACATATGTCAGACCCACAAGGTGGTGGCTCTAGTGCTCTCTCCCTCTCTCTCTCTGTGTTTCTCTCCTTGAAAATGAATAATAAAGTATTTTTTAAAAAATGTTAAGTTTTTTTGTTGCTATTCCATTTGTTTCACAGATCGGGATGAGGAAGAAATGAGCAAACGAGATGACAAAAGAGATGTCAACAGATACTGCAAGGAGAGACCCTCCAAAGATAAGGTGTTTATTTTATTTTTTTGTGTTATTTTTCCAGGTAGGGTCTAGCTCTAGCCCAGGCTGACCTGAAACTTACTCTGCAGTTCCAGGCTGGCCTTGAACTCACAGTGATCCTATTACTACTGCCTCCTGAGTGTTGGGATTTAAAGACGTGTTTATTTGTTTAACTTAGTCCCTTTTACTTTTAGGATATTTATTGGATAGCATATCTTTTGGAATGTGATTATTTCCATAATCTTTTTTTAAAAATTTTATTTATTCACTTTCAAAGAGAGAGAGAGAGAGAGAGAGAGAGAGAGAGAGAGAGAGAGAGAGAGAGCACATGAGGGCCACTACCTTGTGGGTCTGGCATATGTGGTCCTGGGGAATTGAACCTGGGGCCTTAGGCACTGGAGGCAAGTGCCTTAACTGCTGAGCCATCTCTTCATCCCCCCATAATCTTTTATTTTAATAGTTTCATTTATTTATTTTTAAGCACAGAGAGAGAGAGAGAAGAGAGACAGAATATGGGTGTGCCAGGGCCTCCAACCCCTGCAAACGGACTCCAGATGCAAGCACCACTTTGTGCATCTGGCCCTACAAGGGTACCAGGGAATCAGTCTCAGATTGTTAGGTATTTCAGGCAAATGCCTTAATGGCTGAGCCATCTTTGCAGCCCATAATTTAATTGAAATTCATTTTTAGTTTATTAGTCCTTGTATATCTTTATATCACCAATAATAAGATGTAGTTACTGGGTTTTTGGTATTTGTGCCTATGTGACGCATCCTATGTCTGCTTTTCATTGTCATCCACCCAAGTGCATGCATTTTAGCTAACCAAGTCAAGAGATTTTTTTTTTTAAGATTAGTGCTAGACATAGTCTGCATTTCTTTTTATATATATTTTTGTAGTGATAATAAATTGCATTTAATGTCATCTTGCACATTTTTTAGGAAAAAGAAAAAACTCAGATGATCACAGTTAACAGGGATCTATTAATGGCCTTTGTCTATTTTGATCAAAGCCATTGTGGTTACCTGCTTGAAAAGGATTTGGAAGAAATCCTATATACTCTTGGACTGCATCTTTCTCGGGCTCAGGTAATCTGTCTTTTGAATTTAAAATGAGATTAATTATTAGTAACTTCTTTATGGCAGACCTTGATTATAATTGGACAAGAGTTCTATACTGAGTTTTAGCCCTAGTAACTTTTTCAGATGTTATCTGTCCAAGATAATAAGATAGAATAAACTTACTTAATGCCATACATTGTTGCTCGTTTTTCCTTCCTTTTGTCCTTTCTTTCTTTAGGTTTTTTTTTTTTTTTAAAGACAGTGGCTCACTTTAGCCCAGTTGTTTTACATGTGTGCTAGAGATTAAATTTAGATCCCAGACTGTTTTGTTTTTCGAGATAAGGTCTTGCTCTGGCTAGCCCATGCTGACCTGAAACTCATTCTAGTCTCAGACTTGGCTTCAAACTCACAGGGATCCTCCTACTTCTGCCTCTCTAGTCCTGGGATGTAAGAAATGCATCACCATGCCTAGCTGGTCCTTATACCCACTGAACCTTTTCTCCAGCCGTTTTACTTAACTTACTTTTAAAATATTTTATTTCTTAGCCGGTGTGGTGGCACACACCTTTAATCCCAGCACTCGGTAGGCAGAGATAGGATGATTGCTGTGAGTTCAAGGCAACCCTGAGACTACATAGTGAATTCCAGGTCAGCCTGGACTAGAGTGAGACCCTACCTCAAAAAACCAAAAAATTGCCAGGCGTGGTGGCGCACGCCTTTAATCCCAGCACTCCAAAGGTAGAGGCAGGAGGATCACCATGAGTTCAAGGCCACCCTGAGACTTCATAGTGAATTCCAGGTCAGTGTGAAACCCTCAGAAAAACAAACAAAAATTTCTTTATTTGCAAGCAGAGAGAGATAAAGGGAGAGAGAGAACAGGTGGAGCAGGGCCTCTAGCCATTTCAGTGAACTCCAGATGCATGTGCCTGTGCATCTGGCTTTAAGTGGGTTCTTGGGAATCTCTCCAGCTCTTTTAATTTCTTTTTAAACTGTGTGTGTGAGGGTGTGTGTGTGTGTGTATGTGTATGTTTGCACTTTCAAGAGTGCATGCTTGCACCCCTACCAGAATCTCTTGCCTTAGCAAGTGAATGTATGAACCTGGGCCTGCAGGCTTTGCGAGCAAGTGCCGTTAACCACTGAGTCACTGTCACAGCTTCTGGTCTTCTTTTTTTTTGTTGTTGTTGTTTTGTGGTTTTTGGTTGGTTGGTTGATTGGTGGTTTGTTGCTGTTTGAGGCAGGGTCTCACTTTTGGAACTCATTCTGTCATCCCAGTTTGAATTTGTGGTAATCCTCCTACCTCAGACTTCTAAGTACTGGGACTAAAGGTGTGTATCACCATGCCTAGTTTTGCTTTTTTTTTTTTTTTTTTTTTTTGTCTTCTGGAATTCTTTCTGTATCCCAGGTTGGCCTTGAGCACAAAGCAGTCCTCCTTCCTTAGCCCCCTGAGGGCTGTGAGCCTCCACTCCACTCTTGGCTTTGTTTTGAGACTATCCTATCAGCCCAAGCTTGCCTGGAACTCACCTGATTGGGCTAGATTGGCTGGCTAGTGAGCCCTTGCTTCTCCGCCTTGTCAGCACTGGGTTAAGTGCTTGTCACTATACCCTGCTTTTATTTTTATTTTTATTTTTTGGTTTTTCAAGGTAATGTCTCTCTCTAGCCCACACTGACCTGGAATTCACTATGTAGTCTCAGGGTTGCCTTGAACTCACAGCAATCCCCCTAACCTCTGCCTCCTGAGTTCTGGGATTAGAGGCTCAAACCCCCTCACCCAAGCTCCAGCTTCTTTTTTAATGGTGGTTTCCTAGGCTTAAACTTGGGTCCTCAAGCTTGCCAGTTCATCAACTGAGCTCTCTCGCTAGCCCCTTGTTAGCTTTTTGAAATAAGGTTGTGCTCTGTAGCCCAGGCTGGCCTAGAACTCAAAGTATTCCTTACACCTATTTCAATATCCAAGTGCCAGAATAACCAGCTTGAGCCACTATAGCTTGGAATACTTTCAACAGATAAAGGTAGAAAGTAGAAAAGGGGCCAGGCTTTGTAGTGCACAAGACTACGTAGTGAATTCTAGGTCTGCTTGGGCTAGAAGGAGACGCTACCTCAAAAACAAGAAAGTAAATAATGTAACTCATTATGGACAATAAATATATATTTAAAAAAAAGTGTTTTATAAAAAAAAAAAAAAAACAAAAAACAAACAAGAAAGTAGAAAAGGGTGCTGGGTGTGGCATGACTTTAATGCCAACTGTGGGAGGCAGAGATAGGAGAATCACCATGAGTTTGAGGCCAGCCTAGGGCTACAGAGTGAGTTCCAGGTCAGCCTGGGCTAGAGTGAGATTTTACCTTGAGGGAAATTTTTTTTTCCTTTTTTTTTTTTTTTTTTTGGAGGTAGGGTCTCGCTCTAGTCCAGGGTGACCTGGAATTCACTCTGTAGTCTCAGAGTGGCCTCGAACTCACGGCTCCACGGCGATCCTCCTACCTCTGGCTCCCTAGTTGCTGGGATTAAAGACGTGCACCACCATGCCCGGCAAAAAAAATTTTTTTAATTAAAGAAAAGATTAAAGTTCCTTCCCCTCTCTTCTTTTTTTATTTTTCCCCCTCTCTTCTTGTAACAGTTCTGTTCCTCAGGACTAGTACATAACCATTCTCTAGCCATTCACATAACTAGTGTAGTTACAACTCTTACAAGTAACTCAGATTTATGAATGTTCTAATATTAAAAACAAAAGATGAAATTCTATACATATTGATGTGGTCTTTTTTTTTTTACTCACCAACATATCATAAATATTCAACCCTGAAGTTAGTGTATAGTGAGGCTTAAATACCTGTAATCCCAGTACTTGGGAATCTGAAGAGAGAATTACTGCAAGTTTACGGAAGGGAAATAGCTGCCTGATACTCTACTACAAAGATGTATAATAATTGATTTAATTTCCTTATTCCTGGGTTTTTCTTATTTGGAATTATAAACTATGCTGTAACAAGCATCTTTGTGCATGTGTATATTAATATTTGGGTTAGCGTTTATACCACACCTGTAATCCCAGCACTTGGGATCCTGAGGCAGGAGTAATATGAGGTGAAGGCCACCCTCAGATACATAGCAAGAGTTGAGTCGGCAGTGAAGTATGCTTCTTATGTAATGTAATCATGGGGGCCTGTGGAGACCTGAGACCACCTGAGTTTGAATCTCCAGAGCACACATAAAGTAACTGGGTATGGCCACACACACCACACATACCTGCAGCCCTATTCCTGGAGTGGATCCAAATCTGGGGATCATCAGGGCTCACGGAAAAACACATGAAAAGCAGATCCATAAGAAATTCTGGCTCAAATAGAAAATTTCACTCTGCCCATGTGCACATGAGGTGCCACAGGAGCACTTGTACATAAACACACCATGGAGAGAGGGCATGTCTGGGGAGATGACTCAGTGGATACAGCTTGCCCCAAAGCGTGAGTGCCCGAGTTTGCATCTCCAGCACCCATGGAGTGTCAGGCACTGGAGCATGGGTGTCCATTTTATGAGGAGGAGGTACAGAAAGGAGAGTCACATCTCAGGATTCCCTGCTTCAAACTTGTGCTATTGCATTCAGGTGCCCACACTTACACACATGAGTACACACAAAATCAAACAATAGAGTGAGAGAAAAAAAATTTTTTTTTTAATTTTCAACAATAACTTGAACAGCATATTTTGTTGTTTTTGCTTACATTTGTTTTTGTTTGTTGAGGTAGGGTCTCACTGTAGCCCAGTCTGACCTGGACTCACTGTGTATATGTCAGGGTGACCTGAAACTCATAGCGATCCTCCTACCTCTGCCTCCCGAGTGCTGGGATTAAAGGTGTGCGTACATTACCCTGCCTGGCCAGAATGTTCCATTGATAGAGAAGTTACCCAGAAGCTTGGGTGAGTTCCAGTTGACTGGGATGGGATGCTGAGAAAAAAACTGCTGCTGGGTGCTCGTCATTATACAAATCAACAGAGACATCAAAACCCAGGATTTCAAGCTAAGGTGTAGCTGTGGTGACACCTGACAAATGTGCTTGATGCACTGGATCCAGTCCCAGTGCCACAGAGAAGTGAAGTGTTTGCTCTTACTGTTTTCTTGCTTATGATTAATAGGTAAAGAAGCTTCTTAATAAAGTGGTGCTCCGGGAGTCCTGCTTTTACCGGAAATTGACAGACACCTCTAAGGATGATGAGAACCATGAAGAGTCTGAATCACTACAGGAAGACATGCTAGGTTTGAACTTATGAAGATGCTGTGTTATTTTGTTCTTGTTTCTGGGTGGCTTTAGTTTTATTATTTTTTTTATTTTATTCCTACATTTTTTGGGGTCCCAGGTAGGGTCTCGTTCTAGCCCAGGCTGACCTGGAATTCACTATGTAGTCTCAGGCTGGCCTCAAACTCATGGTGATCCTCCTACCTCTGCCTCCCAAGAGCTGGGATTAAAGGTGTGTGCCATCATACCTAGCTTTTTTTTTTTTTTTAATTCGATTTATTTATAAGGAGAGAGATTGAGAGAGGAGAGAAAATGGGTATATCAGAGAGTCTTGCACGTGTCGAGACATGTGTCACTTTCTACATCTGCTTTACATGGGTACTGGGGAATCGAACTGAGGCTATCAGGCTTTGCAAGCAAGTACTTTAACTAGTGAGCGATCTTTCCAGCCCCTGGTTTTTGGTTTTTTTTTTTGGGGGGGGTCTTTCTTATTTATTTATTTATTTATTTATTTATTTATTTTTTTATTTGGAGAGAGAGAAAGAATTGGTATGTCAAGACCTCCTGCCACTGCATATGAACTCCAGATGTATGTACCACATTGTGCCATATTCCTTTATGTGGTTACTGGGGAATTGAACCCAGGCTGTCAGGCTTTACAAGCAGGGTGCTTAACTACTCGGCTCTCCCATTTGCAAGGAGAGATAGATATAGAGAAGAGAAAAAGAATGGGCGTTCTAAGGCATCTAGCCTCTGCAAATGAACTCCATGTGCATGTGCTACCTTGTGCACTTGGCTTTATTTGGGCACTAGGAATCGAACTTGGCAAGCGCCTTAACCACTTAGCGATCTTTCCAGCCTGTTTTTTTTTTTTAATATTTTATTCATTTTCAAGCAGAGAGAGAGAGAGCCAAGGCCACCACCTTGTGGGTCTGGCTTATGTGGGTACTGGGGAATTGAATCGGGGGCCTTAGGCACTGGAGGCAAGTGCCTTAACCACTGAGCCATCTCATCAGCCCTTGTTTTATTATTTTTTTTGACACAGGTTCTGTTTATATAGTCCATTCTGGTGTTGTATTTGTGATCCCTGTGCCTTATCCTCTTGAGGGCTGGCTGTGGCTATAGGCTTGTGTTACCACAGCTGGCCACTTTAGTTTAAAAAGAAAAAAACAGTGGGACTGAGGAGATGGCCCAGCACATTAAGTTGCTTGTTTGTGAAGTCTTCTGACCTAGGTTCAGCTCCCCTGGCACCATATAAAGCTGGACACAAAAAGGCACAAGCATCTGGCATTTGTTTGTAGCAGTAAGAGACCCTGGTGTGCTCATGGACACACATGCAATTAAATAAATTATTTTAAAGGGAAAATATCTTTTCTCTTGTAGGAAACAGGTTATTACTTCCAACACCAACAGTAAAGCAGGACTCGAAAGACGTGGAAGAAAACGTAGGACTCATTGTGTACAATGGTGCAATGGTAGATGTCGGGAGCCTGTTGCAAAAATTGGAAAAAAGTGAAAAAGTAAGAGCTGAAGTCGAACAGAAGCTACAGTTATTAGAAGAAAAAACAGGTGAGGGACAACAGTGGACATGTTAGTGCTTAAAAAAATTCTTATGAGTTTTGTACGTGTGTGTTCATATGAGTAGAATGTACCATATGTATTTGTCTTGGCAACATGAATAACTTTCGATCATTCCTCTTACTAGTTACCAGACTGTTTGGGTTTCCCAGATTGATTTAACTATTTGTGTATAATCTCAACTCAGCTATTTTGTTCTGCTGCATCTTTTTGTCTGTGTGTGCTTGAGATAGGGTCTCAATATGTAACAGACTCCCTCAGTGCTAGGATTATATGTATGAGACACCCTTCGTGGCCTGATGAATCTTCTAAAATCCTTTCTAGTGCCAGTTATGTTTTCTCTAAGCACTCATCAAAAATGAAACTAGGAAGGGCTGGAGAAATAGTTCAGCGGTTAAGACACTAACCTCCAGTGCCTAAGGCCCTGGGTTCAATTCCCCAGTACCCACATAAGCCAGACCCACAAGGTGGTGGCCCTGGTGCTCGCTCTCTGTCTTTCTCTCTCTCTGTATCTCTCTGCTTGAAAATGAATAAATAAAATATTTTTTTAAAAAAAGGGCTGGAGAGATGGCTCAGCGGTTAAGGCACTTGCCTCTATTGCCTAAGGCCCCGGGTTCAATTCCCCAGTACCCACATAAGCCGGACCCACAAGGTGGTGGCCCTGGTGTGCTCGCTCTCTCTCTCTCTCGCTCTCTCTCTCTCTCTCTCTCTGCTTAGAAATGAATAAAATATTTTTAAAAATCACAAGAACAAATTTAAAAAAAAATGAAACTGGGGATGGAGAGATGGCTCAGCAGTTAAAGTGCTTGCCTGCAAAGCCTACCTGTCCAAGTTCGATTTCCCAGTGCCACATAAAGCCAGACACATCTGGAGTTGCAATGGCAAGAGTCCCTGGTTTGCCTTTTTTTCTTTTCTCTCTCTCTCTCTCTCTCTCTCTCTCTCTCTCTCTCTCTCTCTCTCTCTCTCTCTCTCAAATAAAATAACTTTTGGGGGTTTGAAGAGATGGCACAGTGCTTAAGGTACTTGCTTGCAAAGCCTAACAGCTGGGATTCCATTCCCCAATACCCATTTAAAGCCAGATGCACAAAGTAGGGCATATATTTACAGTTTATTTGCAGGGCTGGTACCCATTCATTCATTCTTTCCTTACAAATACATTAAAAATAATAAAACAAAATAAAGTTACACTATAAATTCTTATGGTTAAATTGTCTTTTTTTTTTTTTTAACAGATGAAGATGAAAAAGCCATATTAAATTTGGAGAATTCCAATAAAAACCTGTCTGGTGAACTCAGAGAAGTCAAAAAAGACCTCAGTCAATTGCAAGAAAACTTAAAGGTTTCAGAAAATAAGAATTTGCAGTTTGAAAGCCAACTTAATAAGACAATCAGAAACTTATCTACAGTAATGGATGAAATCCACACAGTTCTCAAGAAGGTTAGAAATTCTGTGTTTTAAACATTTTCATGGTTTATTTAAAGTTTAAAACCTAATTCTGGCACTTTTAACATTTTTAACGTTTTTAATGTTATTACAGTCTTGAGGTTTTTAAGAAATAAGTAATGGTAGCATTCTATGTTTTCTGATACTTGTCAAAAGTAACTCATAGCTGTCTGTGTATGGTGGCTCATGCCTTTAATTCTAGCACTTGGGAGCCTGCCATAGAAGGATAACCATGAATTCAAGGTCAACAACGAGACTGCCTCTGGAAGTAAACAAATAGATAAATGGAATTCCTAAGATACTATACTTTCTTACAGCTTATATAAAATATTCAAATGATTTATACATATTTTCTAAAGCAAGTCTTTGGTTAGAGGTGTAATTGTCTAATGGCAAAGTGTGTGACTAAGCACATGTCATACCCTGGGTTGAATCCTCCACAAAATACAACATATTAAAACAATTTATTGGAGCTGTGGAGATGGGTCAGCAGTTAAAGGCACTTGCTTCCAAGGCCTCTGGCCCAGATTCAATTCCCTAGTATCTACTTACAACCATATGCAAAAAGTGACCGCAGCTAGAGTTCATGTGAAGCCCTGGTGTGACCATTCATATGCATTCTCATTCTCTCTCTCTCTCTCTCTCTCTCTCTCTCTCTCAAATCAATATAAATACGTTGTAGTTTATTTATTTTTATTTTTTGAAGTACAGTCTCACTCTAGCTCAGGATGACCTGGAACTCATTCTGTAGCTCAGGCTGGTTTTGAATTCATGGTGATTCCTCCTATCTCTGCCTCCCCAGTGCTGTGATCAAAGGTGTACACTACCATGCCAAGCCCCAAATGTATAATACATAGTTTTTAAATTTTATTTACTATCGTGTATAGTGGCACAGGCCTTTCATTCCAGCAGAAGTAGGAGGATCACCATGAGTTCAAGGCCACCTTCAAACAACATAATGAATTCCAGGTCACTTGGGTTAGAGTGAGACCCTACTTTGGGAGGATTACTAACATTCTTTGCTACCAAAATTGTTTAATAACTGAATATCATTGTAGTCTATCTTCATAGTAAAAATTAGGAGGATTAGTAAAGTTGTACTTTATTTCTTATCATTTTATAGGATAACGTGAAAAATGAAGACAAAGATCAGAAATCTAAGGAAAACGGTGCAAATGTATGATAAAATTCATGTGATGAGGAAGTGTTAAATAATGTAATATAGAAAATCATGACACATGAATGTTTGAAGGTGATGCATGTTTTAGTAGTATAGATATATGTTAGTTGAAATGATGTATAAAGTTTTATGAATGTGTCTGCTTTTGAATATTGCTTGTAATTTCTAGCATTCAAATTACACTCATTGAGTGAAATAATTTTGCATTGCAAAGTCTTTTAGGATGAACTTTGTTATAGTTTTAACCCCAATAAAGTTCATCAGTTTGACAGTATTTAATTACTAAATGTCTTGTTGAAGCCTAGAAATTTTGATTTATTTATAGATAGTAGCTTTTTAGTTTTGTAGTTCATCTTTTAAAAACATCAGTATAAATCATAAAATAGCATGCTGCTTAAGTTTTGCAAATTTTTTTGAACTACAGTTTTTTTTACTCTTCACCAAAATAGAAATCCCCTCCAACTATCAGTCGCTAAATGCGTTTGTTAAAATTTTAATTTTGGGGCTGTAGAGGTGGCACTAGATAGCAAAGCCTTATGACCTGAGTTCTATTCTCCAGTGCCCACATAAAGCCAGATGCATGTGTCTGGAGTTCGTTTACAATGGCAAAAGGCCCTGGCACACACATTTCCTATTTCTCTCTCTCTCTCTCTCTCTCTCTCTCTCTCTCTCTCTCTCTCTCTCTCCTCTTTCTCTCTCTCTCCCCCCTACATATAAATAAGTGAAATTATTTTTTAAAAATTTCAGTTTATTGATCAGGCATGGTGGCTCATGCCTTTAATCCCAGCATTGGGGAGGTTGAGGTAGGATCACCATGAATTCAAAACCAGCCTGAGCTATAGAGTTGGGTTCCCAGTCAGCCTTGGCTATAGTGAGACCCTGCTTAGGGGTTTGGGGGGAGCAAAGAAATTACTGGACCAGGCTGTGTAATATGCCTGTCCTATAATCCCAGGATTTGCAATTAGAGGCCTGGCTGGGATGCATGTTACCCTATCTTTAAAAGAACAACTCTTTATCCAAAAGACAGTATATCAACAAGAAAGCAATAGAGAATTAGCATTGTTATTGTATTTATTAGGTTTTACATTGAATTAATCCTGATGTTAATGTTACTGCTTTCTAGAATTGTCTTGCTTTCCCTGCATAGAATTATTTTAAGTGCATTATACATCAAATGTACAGTTTAGTAACAAGCCAGTAGATGTCAGTATGATGCCTTAAGTTAAGTCGTTAATTAAAAATATTTTTTTAATTAATCTGTGTACTTCAGAAAAGAGTTTAAGTGTTAAAAGGGAAGGAAATTTAATGTACTCTGTGCTGTGCAAGTGTGGTTCTCAGTGGGATAAACTATCCTTCAAAGGATGTATCGTGGTTTCTGGAGAGTTTGAAGGTGGGTGACTGCTGCTGGCATCCTTTCACTAGAGGCTAACGATGTCCCTAAGCATCCGTCTGCTTAGGACAGCCCCAACAAGGAAATTTCAGGATCCTTGCTCTAATGGAGTACAAAGCTGGGGATATTTTGTCTTTCAAGTTATACTAGTGAAAACACAATTAAATCTGTTTAAGATGATTAAATTTGTTTATATTTAAGAAACTTGCGGGGGGTGGTGGAGCATGTCTTTAATCCCAGCACTCCGGGAGGCAGAGGTAGGAGGATCACCATGAGTTCAAGGCCACCCTGAGACTACATAGTGAATTCCAGGTCAGCCTAGACTAGAGTGAGACCCTACCTCGAAAAACCAAAAAAAAAAAAAAAAAAAAAAAAAAAAAAAAAAAAAGAGGGGGGGAGAAAAAAGAAACTCTTGGTAGAATATTTTTCTGTCATAAAGATACATGCTATTTTTAGCCGGGTATGGTGGCACAGAGGTCAGGCCACCCTGAGACTACATAGTGAATTCCAGGTCATCCTGGGCTAGTGAGACCCTACCTCAAAAAAAAAAAAAAAAAAAAAAAATATATATATATATATATATATATATATGCTCTATTTAAGTTCATTTTATCTAAGTTATTTTACTTTGGTATAATAGTTGCCAAATGTTTCGAATAAGTGAATATGAGAATATAAAGTGCCGTGTTATTTAAGACACATGGAATCCACATGGCTCTTATCAAGGGATGGATTAAATACATCAAATTCTTTCAAATCATTTTCTGTTCTAAATTTGTTTCTACTCTCAGGGGTTGTTGTATCTCCTCAAAGTCAGATTACTGATCAATCCATAATTAGTTATGGTTATAAATTTTTTTCATTTTTAGTTACTTAAAAACATTATAAGGATTTTTTTTGTTTTGTTTTTGTTTTTCCAGGTAGGGTCTCACTCTATTCCAGGCTGACCTGGAATTCACTGTGTATTCTCAGGCTGGCCTTGAACTCTAGGTGATCCTCCTACCTCTGCCTCCTGAGTGCTTGGACTAAAGACTTATGCCACCACACCTGGTAGGTAGAACATAGAGGTTTTGACTCATATTTTTATTTATTTTTTTATTTGCAAGGAGAGAGAGACGGGAGGGGAAGAAGAGAGGGAGAGGAGAGAGAATGGGCATGCCAGGGCCTCCAGCCACTACAAATGACCCCAGGTGCATCGGCCTCTTTGTGCATCTTTGCCTAATTATTTCTTACCTTGGGAATAATACTGACCTCCATTTGGCTTTCACTGGTTCGAAAAAACAAGCTTGGTAGGCTGTATGTGGTAGTGTGGGCACATGCCTATAATCACAGCAATTGGTAGGTGGCAGTAGGAGGATTAAAAGTTCTGGGCTACATAGTGAGACCCTGTTTCACAAAAAGAAATAGAAGCCTTGGGCTTATACATCAGTGAAGATTGAATTCAAAATCCCAGAGTACTTGGTACATAAATTATATATATGTAGTTTCCTTGTGTGTATAGCGATCATGCTATACCAGATAAAATGGGGTACTAATTAAAGTCACCCAGTCAGCTCCCTATTTCAGCCCCATAATGGAGTCAATGTGTTCATTATGCAATGATTCTCACATCTGAATCACCTGGTAGCCTTGTTAAACAGGCTGCTGACTGGCCTCATCTCATTCCCTTTCCTCGACAATTTCTGATGCAGACATCTAGGTTAAGGTTTAAGATACTGCTTGTCTAACACACTTGGAGGCAAGCAAGATGGTACAATCCCAGCACTCAGGAGGCTGAGGCAGGAGAATGGTAAGCTTGAAGACAGCCTTGGATCATGTGACTTCAAGGGGCTATATAGGCATTGAAACTTGTCTAATGAATCAATGAACATCTCAGAATTTACAGTGTAATTTCAGGGCTGAAGAGATGGCTCAGAAGTTAAGGTGCTTTTCTTTCTGCAAAGCCAGTTGCACAAAGTGGAGCATGCATCTGGAGTTTGTTAGCAGTGGCTGGAGGCTCTGGCATACCCATTCTCTCTCTTTCTCTCCCCATTCTCTGTGTCTCTGTGTGCAAGTAAAATATCTTTTTAAACTAATCTGATATGGTTGCTTTGTGAACAATCACATATTTTTCAGCAGTTTGATCAAATGTACTAGAAATACAAGTCATTTTCAATATAGTTGTGTGTGCTGAGAACAAACCCAGGGCCTTTCACATGGCAGACAGGCACTTTAACTTTTCATCGCTGAGAGTTTGAGGTGAGCCTGGGATTTCAGAGTGGGTCCCACATCAGCCTGGGCTAGAGTGAGACCCTCCCTTGAAAACAAAAAATCATATTAAAAAAAAAAAAGATTTATGGGGCTGGAGAGATGGCTCAGAGGTTAAGACGCTTGCCTGCAAAGCCTAATGACCCAGGTTTGATTCCCCAGTACCCACATAAAAATATTAAAAACAAAAAAAGTTTATAGCAGGTAGTAATGTAAGCTTCAGGAAGAAAATCTGTCATGGTTGTATTCAACTTCTTTCTTCATGGGACCCCCGATAAAAGCGGTAAAGAATTCCATATTTCCTATCAGCCAGTGTCAGGAATACTGCAAGTCCATTTTCTAGTTGAGCCAGGATTCCACTATAAGATTGTTTCTCGGTGTACCTTATTATCTCTGACCTTTTCATTTTCCTTTAGGCAGGGAAAGAACAGTCTACTTCTAACATGTAAGATTAATATTTAATTGCCATTCATTTTGTTACTGGCTGTTGTAAGCCAGGACCTAGCCACACAAAAACCACTTACCATCTGCTGCTATGACATAAATGTTTAATTATGGGAAAACCTACTTTAAACCATTCTATGCAGCATAAAGTGCACTAGCCTTGGGCTACTCATGCCTTTTTGAGAAGCCATCTGTTACTTACCCATGGCTTTTACCAGTTTTAGAAACTCAAGGCATTCACGTGGCTTTTGAAGATGTTCCCAGTAGATGAATGTTTAGCCTCTGAACTGCTCTTTCTAGAAGAGAACCAGCCAACCAACCATCACTGGAAGAATCTGAATTTGGAATAAAGTAAGATTTCCTCCCTTTCTAAAGCTGAAGCTCTGATTCTTTCTTTCTTTCTTTTTTTTTTTTTAAGCTCTGGTTATTTCTGTTTAAGGCTTGCTCATGTTTAGCTCTTGATTGCTTGGGGCCTTCAGTAATCTGAGTCACTCAATAGATTGCTTCAGTGCTGCTCTTGTGTTACTAACTAATCACATATACATATATAGTGAGACAGTCTCACTATGTAGCGCAGGCTGGTCTCAAATGTGTCCTTAGCCTCAGATTCCTGAGCACTAGTATTATAATAAGCTTGTGCCCCAGACACTTGCCCCCACCCCACAGCTGTACTGAGGACCAAGCCTTGGGCATCCTAAGCCCTTCTCTTTTTAAGAAAGCAGGGATTCGTTTTGAATAAACTATGACCTAAAGATCTAAGATCTAGTCTTCCTTTCTTTTCCTTTCCTTTATTTTTAATATTTTTTTTTATAACTAACCAGCTCCTATATTCATGAAGGGCAGCCTTGGTAGCCTAATCACCTCTTTTTTTTTTTTTTAAATTATTTATTCATTTTCAAGCAGAGATACAGAGAGAGAGAGAGAGAGAGAGAGAGAGAGAGCACCAATGCCACCACCTTGTGGGTCTGGCTTACTTGGGTCCTGGGGAATTGAACCTGGGGCCTTAGGCACTGGAGGCAAGTGCCTTAACAGCTGAGCCGTCTCTCCAGCCCTAATCACCTCTTAAGAATTGCTCCACCTCTTAGGACTGGAGGTGGTATGTAGATAGGAGAATCCTGAGTTCCAGGCCAGACTGAGGTGCATAGTAAGATCCTCTCACAAAAAAAAGGGGGGGGGAGACCTAGGGAGATGGCTCAGTGGTTAAAAAGGGATCTCTTGCAAAGCCAGCTGGCCTGAGTTCAAGTCCTCAGCCACCACACATAAAGCTGGATAGGCTTTGAATTGCAGAAGGGTAAGACCCTGTAATAGGCATGTGTGTGTATACACACAAGCACATGCAAACCAGTAAAACCAAAAAGCAAATAATTGGGCTGGAGAGATGGTTCAGCGGTTAAGGCACTTGCCTCCAGTGCCTAAGGCCCCGGGTTCAATTCCCCAGTACCCATATGGGCCAGACCCACAAGGTGGTGGCCCTGGTGCTCTCTCTCTCTCCTCTCTCTCTGTATCTCTCTGTATCTCTCTGCTTGAAAATGAATAAATAAAATTAAAAAAAAAAAGCAAATAATTGCTGGTCTGGGTTTGGTGGCACAAGCTTATAGGCCCAGCTGTTTGGGAGACAGATGAGGACCACTTTAGGAGTTCAAGACCAGCCTAAGTTGTTCGTAAGATCCTGTCTCAATACAATGGAAAAAATAATACAAGTATTACATATAAATTTCAGGCATATGTGAAACAGCTCTGTTAAAATAAGACAAAACATGAATATTTTGGTTTTTTCGAGGTAGAATCTCACTCTAGCCCAGGCTGACCTGGAATTCACTATGTAGTCTCAGGGTGGCCTTGAACTCAAGGTGATCCTCCTACCTCTGCTTGTAAGTGCTGGGATTAAAGGAGTGCGCCACCACGCCCGGCAAAACATGAATATTTTGAATGCTACTGAACTGTGCACTTTAACATGATTATTTTGTCATTTTTGTTTTTTGAGACAGGGTCTTCTGTAGCTCAGGCTAGCCTTGAACTTTTGCCTCCTCCTTCCAATAGAATTATAGGCAGAAAGTCTGGTGTGGTGTGCATGCCTGTAATCCCAGCATTTCAGAGTCCAGGGAAGGGAGGATTCTAAACCACCTGCTACATTGACCCTGCCTCAGAACAAATGAACAAAAGAATGATTAACATGGCTCTGATAAAGCTTTGCTCTGAGCATCTAGAAACCAGGGAGAGCTTCTAGGCCATATTCAGTTTGTGAGGCCAATTGGCTTGTTTACCCCTATTGTGTTGGGTTACCTCTGGCAAATCAAGTGGCTTCTTCGACACTTCTTTTCCTAAGGAGTCTGGGAAGTTCATAAATTAGTAAAAGAGCTGCCTTTCACTTAAGCTCTGGTTTGAATCTAGCTGGTCACCCTGGTGACCCTGAACTGCTAGTATAAAACGAGATGTTGATCTCAGCCCTGTTGTAAGCACACACTTTTCACATTGAAAATGTGAAATTGGTCTCCCTGTTGACAGGCATGACCAGAGGCTTGTGATTGGATAGGCAGTGAGAATGAAAACTGAATTACCTTCCTCAGCAAAGCATGCAGGCTGGAGGGCACACCAGCTATCAGTATCCACCATGGAAAGGAGGCTCACCATATGTGCATAATCCTTTCCATATGTTTAGCACTGCTCTGTAAAGCAGTTCCCACAGTGAGAAGGCTGTAGAGCAAGGTTCTGCAAGCATTACAGTGAAGGGTCAGATGGGAAATACTTTGGGCTTTGCAGTCTGTTAAAACTGCTCAACTGGGCTGGAGAGATGGTTTAGCGGTTAAGGCACTTGCCTTCAGTGCCTAAGGCCCTGGGTTCAATTCCCCAGGACCCACATAAGCCAGACCCACAAGGTGGTGGCCCTGGTGCATATTCATACATAGATGAATTACTGTACCTGGCTTTCAATAAAACTATTGAAAACTAAAAATTTTGAATTTTATAACAATTTTTCATGTCAAGAGGTACTGTTATCCCCTCCCTTCAAAACTTAAAAAAGGGGGGCTGGAGAGATGGCCCAGAAATTGTGGTGCTTGTCTGCAAAGCCTAATGACCCGGGTTAAATTGGACAGCACCCACATAAAGCCAGATACACAAAGTAGCTCATGCATCGAGTTTGCAGTGGCTGTCTCTCCTATCTCTTTGCTTACAAATAAAATTTAACTTTTTCCATCTGGGTCTGGGGACACAGGGATCATGCTCTGTGAGGAGGTGAGATTCCAGCTACTGAGATTGGACCAGGTGATCTGCATTGGGACAGCAGGACCAATGAATACTGAAGGAGGCTTCCTGCTCTTCAAAATTGGTTTTATTCATTCCTCCCTAGATTAACAAATTGGTAGCCCACCTGGTACTATGGAGTATAACAAATGCAGGAATAAAGGGTCATTGGATGTTCAGTGTGGTTTTATTTTTTGAAAATGGCTATGGGCAGTCTGAAGCAGGTTTGTTGAAGGCCTTGCATGGAAGTATAAGCCTTAAGGATGAACTATGGGTTGTAATGGAGACCCAGTCAAATGCCAGGATTATGGGATGGCCAGCAAAGAGAAATACCAGCACTGGGTGAAGTTTTCTGGGACTTCGGGCAGACTAGCTGGAAGGATGGAATTGGAACTCCAGACTCGTCACTAGTTAGAATTATTGGTCTTGGAGACTTGTCACTGGTTAGAGTTGTTGGCCTTGAAGCTACAGAGTTTGATGTTTCTCCTGTTTGTTTTAGATCTTGTAATAGCCCAGTATTTCTCTTCTATCCCCAGTGATGTCTTTTGCAATGTAAATATTTTGTGCTACTAGAGGGTTTTTTTTTTTTTTTTTTTTTTTGTTTTTTTTTTTTTTTTTTTTTTTTTGGTATTCAGTTGAAAGATTTTGGATTATGTAGATGTTAGAACATCATTGGGGTTAATAAAAACAATGGGGACTTTTAAACAACAACAAAATTTTTTAAAATGTTAAAAAAGGCCAAGTGTTGTGGCTCACGTCTTTAGTCCTAGCACTCAGGAGGCAGAAGTAGGATTGCTATGAGGCCACCCTGAGACTACATAGTGAATTCCAGGTCAACCTGGGCTAGAGCAAGATCCAACCTTGAGAAACAATTTACAAACAAACAAACAAAAATTAGCCCGGCGTGGTGGCGCACACCTTTAATCCCAGCATTTGGGAGGCAGAGGTAGGATTCCCCTGAGTTCGAGGCCAGCCTAAGACTACATAATGAATTCCAGGTCAGCCTGGGCTAGAGCGAGACCCTACCTCGAAAAAAAAAAAAAAAAGATTGAAAAAATAAATTCTGATGATGGAACTCAGTTGGTAGAGTTGGGATCCAGCACTTCATAAAACCAGGGTCTGGTGATGCACATCCATAATTCCAGCACTCCAGAGTAGAGGCAGGATCAAAAGTTCAAGGTCAAACTAGGTGTGACACATGCCTTTAGTCCCAGGATTTGGGAGGCTGAGGTAGAAGAATTGCCATGAGTTCAAGGCCAGCCTGGCCTAGAGTAAGACCCTGCCTCAGAAAAAAAAAAAAAAAAATTGCTGGTCTTCACTTAATCTCAGCACTTTGAAAGGAACTGTGAGTCCAGGTCAGCCTGGGCTAGAGTGGGACCCTACACAAAGGGTCAGGGGAGGGCTGGGAGATGGCTTGAAAAATCTGCCAGTTCTGGTTCAATTCCCCAATACTCACATAAATGCAGATGCACCTGGAATTCTTTGTAGCAAGAGGGCCTGGTGTGCCCGTTCTTTCTTTTGCTTGTTTTCTCTTTTCTGCTCACAAATTAATTAATTGACATAAGCTTGGGATAGGGAGGATTGCCCAGTGGTTAAACACACTGGCTTGCAAAGCTTCTTCAGTTCAATTTCCAAGCTGCCCACATAACCAGACACAAAAATTGGTGCATCTGATCTTTGCTTACATGGAGATTTTTTTTATTTTATATTTTTTGGTTTTTCAAGATAGGGTCATGTTCTAGCTCAGGCTGACTGGAACTCACTGTGTAGTTCCAGGCTGGCCTTGAACTTACACTAATCCTCCTACTTCATGACTTAATTTTTATTTATTTATGAGAGATCGGTACTTCAGGGCCTTCTGCCACTACATATGAAATCCAGATACATGTCCACTTTGTGCATCTGGCTTTATGTGGGTACTGTACTGGGGAATCAAACCCAAGCCAGAAGGCTTTACAAGCAAGCTACCTTTAAATGCTGAGCCATCTCCAACCCCCCAATTTTTTTTTTTTTTTTTTGGTGTTTTCTAGGTAGGGTCTCACTGTAGCCCAGGCTGACCTGGAATTTACTCTGCAGTACTAAGCTGGCCTCGAATTCACAGTGATCCTTCTACCTCCGCTCCAGAGTGCTGGGATTAAAGTCATGTGCCACCACATTTGGCTCAATCTGTTGGTATTGCTAAATGGGACATGGAGGGTGTTTGAGAACGGGTCTGAAACCCTGGCAAACCCAGTAGGCGTTTCCCCTATCTCCACCCTTGGCCCTAAAACTCCCCCTTTTCTTTTGGCCCTAAATCAATCCAAAATTTTTACTAAAAGGGATGGTCAAGGGCATCCTCAGCTACATACTGAGTTCAAAGTTACATGAGATGCTGCTTCATGTACAAACAAAACATAAAATTATTAAAATGTAAAAATCATTCTTAGCTGACGGGCTCTATTTTGCAGGCATCATCTCTAGATTGTAGTTGGAGGTCTCTATTAGTTCTACCCTCTGCAACACTAATAAGATCTGGACCTCTGGGACTTTGCTTACTTTCTGCGGCCTGGTTCTTAGCTCAGGCTGGCTTTGAATTTTCAGTCTTCCTGCCTCTGCCTCCCAGAAGGCAGTCATCATGTCAAGCCTGCCTCTCTCTCTCTGCTTACAAATAAATATTTAAAAAACAAAAAGAGAAATTTAAAGAACTTTTTTGTGTTGGTTTTTTGAGGTAAGATCTCACTCTAGCCCAGGCTGACCTGGAAGTCACTGTGTAGTCTTAGGGTGACCTTGAACTCACAGTGATCCTCTCCCTCTGCCTCCCCAGTGCTGGGATTAAAGATGTACACCACTATGTCTGGTTTAAATAACTTCTTAATAAATATAAGTGAGAAGGGGACTGCAAGTTTGTTTCCCCATTGATAATATCTTTTGTCCATAACCCCTATAAGAAACAGGGAAGAGAAACTCCAGGGTTTGAGCTAGGGGCTTCCTAGAAACGTCAGGGCCTTTGAGATCTGTGCCCTGGAGCAAGGCCAGCTCATTTTTGGTTGGATTTGTATGTCTATAGTGCCATGAGAGGCCCAGTTTACATCCTCTGCTATGAAAAAAAAAAAAAAAAAAACTGAAGAAAAATGTGGTTTCTCCTGTTAAATCCTGAAAATGATTTTGGCATTTTGCCTTGGGCCTCCCTCTCTCTCTCTCTCTCTCTCTCTCTCTCTCTCTCTCTCTCTGTGTGTGTGTGTGTGTGTGTGTGTGTGTGTGTGTATTTTGTCAATTTCGTATGCCACAGGCCTTCTTAACAGGTGCTCACATTTCTTCAGGAAGCAATGACTTCAAGCTCTGAGACCTCTCACACTAGCTTTAGTGGAGTGGAAGAGATTCCCTCAGCCTCTTCATTTTGCTTAGAAAGGTTATTACCATTGTCTCCAAGTGCAGAAAAAAGTGCCTTTTCCCAACTTGTTCTTGCTGGGGTCAGAGCCAAGCCTCGTCTCTGTCCCCCTTGCTCATTGCAGTGGTCCTCATACCACCAGTACCCCTCGAATAGTCATCGTTTTCTCTCCTCCCCTCCCCTTCTCAGCTGAGCACGGTGGGTCACTCCCAGCACCTGTGAGGCTGAGGTAGGATCGCCATGAGTTCAAGGCCAGCCTGAACTATAGAATTAGTTCCAGATCAGCTTGGTCTAGAGTGAGAACCTGCCAGACAGAAAAAAAAAAAAAAGAAATCGAACAAGCAAGGTATGGTGGAGCACACCTTTAATCCCAGCACTTGGGAGGCAGAGGTACGAGGATTGCTGTTAGTTCGAGGCCCTGAGACTTTATAGTAAATTCTAGGCCAGCTGGGCTAGCTTGAGACCCTAACTCAAGACACCAAAAGAGAGAGGAAAGAAGGACTTATGCATAAATCAGTATCCAGATAGGAAGTACCTTTTAAATTAGCCTTAGGTGTCAAGGGTTCACTTTCCAAATTAAGAGGACACTTCTGGGCTGGGGAACTGGCTCAGAGGTTAAAGGCACTTGCTTACAAAACCTGCTGGCCTAGGCTTGATTCTCCAGTACTCATTTAAAACCAGATGCACAAAGAAGTGCATGCATCTGGACTTAGTTTGCAGTGGCTGGAGTCCCTGGAGCACCCATTTTCTCTTTCAAATTAATACAAAAAAAATTTTTTTTTTGGTTTTTGGAGGTAGGGTCTTGCTCTTGTACAGGCTGACCTGGAATTCACTATGTAGTCTCACGGTGGCCTTGAACTCATGGCAATCCTCCTACCTCTGCCTCCCGAGTGCTGAGATTAAAGGTGTGTGCCACCATGCACAGCTAAATTAATACAAATATTTTTTTTAAAATTAAAGAGAGGCCAGGCGTGGTGGTGCACGCCTTTAATCCCAGCACTTGGGAGACAGAGGTGGGAGGATCGCTGTGAGTTCAAGGCCACCCTGAGACTACATAGTGAATTCCAGGTCAGCCTGGACAAGAGCGAGACCCTACCTCGAAAAACCAAAAAAAAAAAAAAAAAAAGAATTTAAGGGGTGGGAGAGATGGTTCAGTGGTTAAAGGCACTTGCTTTCAAAGCTTGACAACTAAGTTTTGATTCCCTAGTACCTACATAAAGCCAGATCCACAAAGTGGCACATGCATGTGTAGGAAGGAGCCCTGCCACGCCCATACTCTGTCTCTGTCTCAAATAAATAAAAATATTTACGAAACAAAACAAAAAGTAGGGCTGGAGAGATGGCTCAGCGGATAAGGCACTCGCCTCCGGTGCCTGAGGCCCTGGGTTCAATTCCCCAGGACCCACATAAACCAGACCCACAGGTGATGGCCCTGGTGTTCTCGCTCTCGCTCTATCTCTTCTTGAAAAATAAATTAAAAAAAAAAACAAAACAAAACAAGAAAAACAAAACAAAAAATAATTTGGAGCCAGTCATGGTGGCACAGGCCATTAATCCTAGCTTGGGATGCAGCGGTTGGAGGATTGCAATGAGTTCAAGGCCAGTTTAAGACTAAATAGCGAATTACAGGTCAGCCTGGGTTAGAGAGAGACCCTACCTCAAAACAAACTTGAAAAAAAGAATTTGGAGCTAGGGAGATGTCTCAGCACTTAGAGGCCCTTGCTGGCAAGCCTGCCCACCCACGCCTGGTTCCCCAGCACCTAAAAAAAGAAACAAGAAAGGACTGACTGCCTCCATATGCACGCCATGGCATTCCCACCACATACACAAAATTTTTAAAAAAGAATTTAAGGCAGTTCATCCAAATGCCACCCTCACAATGGCTTGTTGACTGAGATATCTGGGTGCGTGGAGGAAGAGTCCATTCCCTGAGGCTTGCCTTGGCCACTGACTACTGTCTATCCTACTGACTCATCCTTCAAACCCAAAGGGCTCTTGGGTATGGTGACAGCAGGCGTGAGGAGGCCACAGAGACAGGGTTAGCCCATCAGGTGCTAATTAGATTTGATTCAGGTTGAATGAATCTGCATTGTGGGGCACTGGGCAAGGTGCCAGGATGCAGAGATGAATTAGTCTGGCTCTCAAATCTCAGGTTGCCTGATGATACAGGTAACTAAATATAGCCCTTACAATATGTTATGAAAGGGTTAACGACATACTTGACAACAGATGAAAATCTTCCTGAATGTGTCACAGGGTCTTATGGACTGGGTTTTATAGAATATCACCTGGTTGAAAAGCAGAAAGGTGGTCTAGGTGTGAGCAGATAGGAGCACTTGTTCTGGGAAGCTGGGTGATACTGATCAAGACAGTGTCCTTGGTATGCATTGGGAGCTGAGGGAGTTAAGGGGTCACATTTGAAGAACATGGAACACCTTACTTTGGTCAAAGCCCAGCTAAATACACCTTGATAAAGAAATGCAATAATGGAAGACAAGGTAATATAGCCTTCACAGTAGACTTTGGCTACATCTCCCATTTATTTGCACGCACAAGTTTGTGTGTATGGACATGCCTTTTTATACAGCAAACACCAGACACTTGCACCTTTTTTGTGTCTGGGCTGGCAGGCTTTGCAAACAAGAGCTTTCAACTGAGACATCTTCCCAGCCCTGACTTTTTTTTTGGTTTTTCAAGGTAGGGTCTTACTGTAGGTCAGGCTGATGGCCTTGAACTCACAGCGATCCTCCTACCTCTGCCTCCCCAGAGCTGGGATTAAAGAGGGGCACCAGCACACCTAGCTGAGGCTAGATTTGAACTTTAGTCCAGCTGGATGTCAAACTTGTGACAAGGGGAACTGAAGATCCATTTTCAACTGACATGACATGGAAGTTTTCAAAGGACAGTTATCAATCAAGACATTGGGGACAGAGACTGAGCATTGAGCACTAGAAAATGAGAGGGAAGAGGACATCGCTGCCACTTTAACCATGTGACCTTTGACCTCAGTCAATTCAATTTAAAATTTGTCATTAAGCCTGGCGTGTTGGGCTGGAGAGATGGCTCAGCGGTTAAGGCACTTGCCTCCAGTGCCTAAGGCCCTGGGTTCAATTCCCCAGGTCCCACATAAGCCAGACCCACAAGGTAGTGGCCCTAGTGTGTTCTCTCTCTCTCTCTCTCTCTCTCTCTCTCTCTCTCTCTCTCTCTCTTTCTCTCTCTCTCTCTCTCTCTGCTTGAAAATGAATAAATAAAATATTTAAAAAAATAAGCCGGGTGTGGTGGCGCACGCCTTTAATCCCAGCACTCTGGAGGCAGAGGTAGGAGGATTGTCATGAGTTCAAGGCCACCCTGAGACTACATAGTGAATTCCAGGTCAGCCTGGACTAGAGCGAGACCCTACCTCAAAAAAACAAAAACAAAAAATAAATAAAATTTGTCATTCGCTAAGTAAGAGTAATAAAGCTGACAGTACAGGGAATGGCTCAGCACATGGAACTATTAAGAAACAAGGTACAGAGCCGGGCGTGGTGGTGCACGCCTTTAATCCCAGGACTCAGGAAGCAGAGATAGGAGGATTGCCATGAGTTCAAGGCCACCCTGAGACTACATAGTGAATTACAGGTCTGCCTGGGCTAGAGTGACACCCTACCTCGAAAAACAAAAAAAAAAAGAAAAAAGAAACAAGGTACAGACACCTGTGAGCACACTTAGCATAAGTGTGTGTGGACTTGTTTCCAGCTGCTGACTCAAAGCTCTCCAACAGTTTAAAAATGTTTAACCTTTTAGCCAGGCGTGGTGGCTCTCGCCTTTAATTTAACCCAGCACTTGGGAGGCAGAAGTAAGAAGATGGCTGTGAGTTCCAGGTTTGCCTAGAACAGCACAGTGAGTTCCAGGTCAGCCTGCGCTAAAATGAGACCCTTCCTTTAAAAAAAAAAAAAAAAAAAAAAAAAAAAGACCACAATGCTGAGAAGAAATGACAGTGGAGTATTCAGCACTAGGACATCTCTGTCACGCTTCCAGAGGCTCAGGATCTATTGCAGAAGAGGTGGTGGAAAGATTGTAAGAGCCAAAGGAAGGGTAGAACTGCTTACAACACAAACTTCCAGGCACAAAATGACCTTGATATTCATGACTTCACAATGCCTGATAATACCTACATATAATGGAGGAAAAGATGATGACACCCAAACAAAACAGAGACTAATGAGGGGGAAGAGATATAAGGGAGGGTGGGGAAGGAATCATAATGGTCTATGATCTATGATTATGGAAGCTATCAAAAAGTTAAAAACAACAACCACCACCAAACAAACATGGATTTGTGATTAAAGGCATTTTCTTGCAAAGTCCGTTGGCTTGGGTACAATTCCCAAGCCACCCACATAAGCTAGACACAAATGTTCATTTGCAGCAGTAAGATCTTCTGATATGCATATGTTTGCAAATAAATAAAAACTTTTAATTATTTCTTGCATGTATATGTATGTAGTATGGGTATATTCATATGCATTTGGGTGCACAGGTGCACATACACATATGTATATGGAGACCAGAGGTTGAGGCCAAGTGTCTTCCTCAAGACATTGTCATTGTCGCAGTCAGCCACACTGGGATGAATCTCCAAACCAGGCACAGTTTATGGAAGGAAACGATTTATTCAAGCTACAGATCCAGGGGAAGTTCCATAAAAGTGAAAGAGGCTGGTCCTCTTTCTCAGGTCTGAGCAGAGAGAAAAACCCATCACCAACACCACACAGCAAACAGGCAGGAGAGCCAAGGGAAGAATTTCTTCTCCTTTACATAGCCATAGGGTGAGGTGTTACAATTCTATCCCAGACTTAATGGCTTCCCGAGTCTCTGGAATTTCCTTCCTGCACTGCCCACACAGGAAAGGATGTTTACTTCTAGCTCTCCTGAGCTTCCTTACATCCTGCCCCCTACTGAGAGGCTGTCTTCCTGTGAACATCCTCAGAGACCCACCCAAGATTACTTGAAAGGTCAAGTTGACATCAAAACTTAACCATCACAATCATCATCATTGTTATTACTTGGTTTTTCCAGGTAGGGTCTCCACTTAGCCCAGGCTGACCGGGAATTCACTATGTAGTCTCAGGCTGAACTCGAACTCACGGAGATCCTCCTGCCTCTGCCTCATGAGTGCTGGGATTAGAAGAGTTCATCACCATGTCTGGCTTCTACCTTATTTTTCTGGACAGTCTCTTGCTGAACCTAGAACCCAATGATTTGGCTGGTCAGTGAGCACAAGGGACCCTCCTGTCCCTGCCTCCCCACTGGCATTTTACTGGAGTACTGGGGATCCAAACCCACTCTGTTATCCCCCCCCAGCCCCAAAAGTTAATACTCATTGACTAGGGAATGGACAGCCTTGATGACAGCAGGTCTTGCCAAGGGCCTTAGTCCTGGAACTAAGCTTAATGGCCTTCTTCCCCTCGCTTGTCCAGAGGTGACTTTTCAAAAATGTTCTTTTCCCCCAAGGAATCCAGGGCTTCTTTGTGTTCCAGCCTCTCTGTTCGTAAGGCTTTGAGCCACTACCACAGGCTGCAGTGACAGAACACAAGTTTTCCTCCCTAGGGGATTCTCCAAATCCAATTTAGAATTAAAGCCCAAGATTTTTTTAAAAAATATTTATTTTCAAGCAGAGAGAGAGAGAGAGAGAGAGGAGAGAACGCACCAGGGCCACCACTTTGTGGGTCTGGCTTATGTGGGTACTGGGGAATTGAACCGGGGTCTCTGGAACTGGAGCCAAGTGCCTTAACCGCTGAGCCATCTCTCCAGCCCCCAAGATTTTGTTACTGCACCTCACCATTGGGTGGAGCCTCTCCGACAGTAAAGTGAGGGATAGCCAGGTGCGGCGCCTCCTTTAATCCCAGAGGGTAGGGAGATCACTGAGAGTTCGAGGCCAGCCTGAGACTAGAGTGAGTTCCAGGGTCAACCTGGGCTAGAGTGTGACCTTGTCTCGGGGAAAACAAGCAACAACAATAACAAAAAACAAAACAAACAAAAGGAAAAAACAGCCGGGCATGGTGGCCCACGCACGCCTTTAGTCCCAGCACTTGGGAGGCAGAGGTAGGAAGATCACCATGAGTTCAAGGCCACCTTGAGACTACATAGTGAATTCCAGGTCAGCCTGGGCTACAGTGGAACCCTACCTCGAAAAACAAGTAAGAACTTCAGAAAGTCGTGGGTGAAAAGGTCTCCATTCTATCTCCTGTTAAACGAAGAGTTCAGCCACTTCTGAGACCAGAGAGGCAAAAGAACTCGCACGATCGGGTTGGGTGCAGAACCAAGGCTCCAACCTGGGTCTCCTTCCTCCGGAGTCCAGGTCCCGGTAGGACACAGCGAATCACCCCCAAAGCCAAGACCCCAGCGGCAGGCAGCCCAGGTAGGTCCCCCAGCCCGGGGCTCGCGCAGCCGGAGACGACAGCTCGGCTCTCCGGGGCGCCGCGCGGCTTCGGAGACTCGGGCCTCCCGACCGCTTCGGGGCGGAGGTCCGAGGGGTGACCCTGAAGCCCAGCGCTGGGAAACCCCGAGAGCGCGGCTCAGGCCCCGCCCCTCCCCGGCCAGGCCCCGCCCCCTGCAGCGGGTTCCCGGGGCAGCAGTGCCGGGAGCGCACCGATCAGCGTTGCGCGCTCGGAGCCGGCGGGCGGACGGGCGGGGACGCCGCAGCATGGCCCGGCCGGTGCCGCTGGCTCCCGGCTCGCTGGCGCTCGTGCTGTGCCGGCTGGAGGCGGCGAGGTCGGCGGAGGAGGAGCCCGGCGGCCGCGCCGTGTTCCGCGCCTTCTGCCGCGCCAACGCGCGCTGCTTCTGGAACGCGCGGCTGGCGCGCGCCGCCTCGCGGCTGGCCTTCGTGGGCTGGCTGCGGCGCGCCGTGCTGCTGGTGCTCGCGGCCCCCGCGTGTCTGCAGGTGCTGCGGGACGCCTGGCGCCGCCGGGCCCTGCGCCCGCCGCCGGGCTTCCGCATCAGGGCCGTAGGTGAGTGAGCGCGGGGTCCCCACCCACCCCGCCCGGGGCGCTGGGGGTGGACGGCTGGCCTGCCCCGACCCCCGGGAGACCCTAGTGCTGCGGGACGAGGAGCGCTGGCCAGCTCCTTTCTCAACTCCTTATTTCACGCGTGGACAGTTTGTGTGCATGTATGTTTTCATACATGGGGCATGTTCATTACCCGACATACTCATTAAGGTCCCCCCCCACCTTCTCTTGTCGCCCTCCCACCCCCTCTTCTACTTCGATGCTCGCTGAGTGTTAAGTAGGGGCGCTTGCGGGAGTATAGGAGGAGAAACTCAAAACTTTGGTCAAAGTGCTGCGAATCAGTGACTGCTGAGTGCTCGATGCTAAGTGAGACTTTCTCAGCTGTAAAGTCTCCATGGCTCTCAGGTTCCTGGCGGAAGAAGGAACTTGCTTCTGAGAAAAGTGATGGCGCTCTGGTTGGTGGTGGCAATCTGGCTGCTGCTCTTTTTTTTTTTTTTTTTTTTAATGTATTTTAGCCAGTCGCAGTGCTTCTCGCCTTTAGTCTCAGCACTTGGGAGGCAGAGGTAGGAGGATCGCCTTGAGTTCAAGGTCCCATCCATCAAGCCACCTCTCCATTCCCCTCTTCTTTCTTGCTGCCAGTCCTTGGTTTTCACGTTCTGCCGTCTTGGATGGTGGCATGGTCTAGCAGAAGGTTTGGAATTACTAACTACTGAGGCAAAGGAATAAATAAGATGTGCTCCGGACACATCCCATGCATTGGCTGAATAAAGTTCCAGGGGCTGACTAACCTGTTAGAATCTTGACAACAGCCTTTGGCCTGCATCAAATAACTTCTTATGAAACCCCTGTTTAGGCTGTTGTAGACACTGGCCACTAAACTCGAGTCCGCTCCCAGTAACAGCTGAGATCTATCTGCAATTACGTGGGGGTTATGGGGGCTGTTTGATGAGGTGTTGTTGACAAGTCACCAGTTGTCCCAGCCTACCCAGAAACCTCTCTGTCTTGGTCCTGCCATCTGACAAGGAGCAGCAGAAAATAAGCATTTGTTTTAGTCCCCAGGGGTAAAGGAGCAGGGGAGCTGTCAACACCTGTTGTTGTCTATGGTCTTGTCCAGGAATGATGTCTCCCAGGCCAAGCACAGCAGAACCTTGGAAGTCTAGTCACTTCCGTGCTATCTTTTCCTTCCCACCCCACCCCCACTTTTCTTTCCTTGAGAGAAAAAAGAGCTCGTTGCAAAACCACACAAGCGTGTTTCTTTTATACGAAGGCAGGAGCAAGTGAAGAAAAGAAGGTTCTGGCTCTGAGAACAGTGAGCCAAGTGGCCAAGCCAAAATCCTCACTGGAGGAAGGGGTCTTGCAGACAGGCTGGATGAAAAAGGCTTTTCAGTTCTGTGTCCTGGGGTTTTTCTGGTTTGAATTAGCGGTTACATTCTCCGGTTCCCCGACCCCCTTTCAAAGGTTGAGCATACTGTATAATGCAGAGAGAGGGAGTGGGATGCTGTGGGGGGACTAGACCCAAGAGGCTTGTGCTCTGTCAGAGGCAGCCATGATGCTACCAATGGGGCCCCTGTGAGCTGTGGGGCCTGTCGATGTAGGGGAGGAACAGAAAGGTGAGTGTCCAGTGTCCATTCCTCCCGTCACCATGAACCTGGCCCAGTACTCTGTAACCAAAGACCAGCAAGGGAAAAAAGCACAGCAAACTTATTTAAAGTTGTGTGTGACATGAGAGCCTTCAGAAATGACTCAGAGACTGGGCATGATGGCAGAGGTGTGGGGTGTGAGTTTGAGGCCATCCTGGGACTATAGAGTGAGTTCCAGATCAGCCTGGGCTAGAGTGAGACTCTACCTTGAAAAAAAAAAAAGAAGAAATGACTCAAAAGACCCAGAGAAAACTGTCCATTTTAGTGCTTAGGTTTAATAAAGAATGGTCAGCCATGTAGAAATTGATTGCCCAAAAAGCTTTTGACCTAATCATAATAGACTGGATGGGTTTGTCTGATGGGATTCCTTTTGGCTTCTCTGTGTGGCATTCCTGGTGGACATAAGCAGGACCCATCTGGAATGAGGGTCTTATCAGCAAAGGTAGGTCTGGGGTGAAGAGATGGCTCAGGAGGACCATAGTTGAGATCTCCATAGGCACATCAAAAATGCCAGGTGTGGTGGTGTCTGTGATCCCAGTAGGTGAATTCCTAGGCTAGCTGGCAGGCTGATCTAGCTGAATCAGGGAGCTCCAAGTTCGATGAGAGACTGGTCTCACAAACTAAGATGGGACTGTGGATAAAGGTGCTTGCTTGCAAAGCCTGATGGTCCAGGTTAGATCCCCTAGTACTCAAGTAAAGCCAGATGCACAAAGTGACATATGTATCAGGTGTCCCCACTATCTGACACTGTCTCGTAGCTGCTCAGGATGTCTGGACACATCTTTAGAGTGTACCATACAAAGGTCTTTCTGCCTTATCATCATGCCTGGCATGTCTTGGCAAGAAAAGGTTTACTTAAAATTATTTACCAAAAGAATGGAGAGAGAAAATGAGAATGGGGGCACCAGGACCTCTTGCCACCGCAAAAGAATTCTAGACACACGTGCAACTTTGTGCATCTGGCTTTATGTGGGCCTGGGGAATTTGAACCCAGGCCATCAGGCTTTGCAGGCAAGCAACTTAACTGCAAGACAGCTGACACCTCTCCAGCTCCCTAGTTATTTTATTGTTTATTATTTATTTGTGAGAGACAGAGAAAAAGGCAGACAGAGAGAATGAGTATGGGCATGTCAATACCTCCTACCACGGTAAAGGAACTCAAGATGCATACGCCACTTTGTGCGTCTGAATATACATGGGTGCTGAGGCATCAAACCCAGACAATCAGGCTTTGCATGCAAGCACCTTTGACTGCTGAGCAATCTCTCCATCCCTTATTTTGGTTATTTGTTTTTACTTTTGTTTTTGTTTTTTCGAGGTAATGTCTCTCTCTAGCCCAGGCTGACCTGGAATTCACTATGTAATCTTGGGCTGGCCTCAAACTCACAGTGATCCTCCCACCTCTGCCTCCCTAGGGCTGGGATAAAGGCATGCGCCACCACACCCAGCTTTTGGTTATGTTTTAAGGCTTATGTTGGGCACAGAGAGTGTGGCTATGAGCCAGCTCAGATGGGAGAAGAGAACTGAGACTGTGTCATCAACCCCGCTGTGCTCCCCTGTGTCCTCTTGGACCTAGGGCTACAGTGAGACCTGGGTTTTCGAGATTGGAGGAGAAAATGGGCATAATGGTGCATGTCTGTATTCAGCACTCAAGAGTTGGAGGCAGGCAGGGGCTGCCGTTAAGGCGCTTGCTTGCATAGCCTGATGGCCTTGGTTTGATTCCCCAATCCTCATGTAAAGCCAGATGCACAAAGTGACATATGCATCTAGAGTTGGTTTGCAGCATCAAGAGGCACTGGTGTGCCCATTCTCTCTCTCTCTCTCTCTCTCTCTCTCTCTCTCTCTCTCTCTCTCTCTCTCTCT